>JANAVB010038416.1:5978589-5983134 GCA_029216955.1 Iris pallida | reverse complement strand
CCTTTTTCCCAACTTGACAGCCTCCCAAAGGATATCAGTCCAGTTGCAGCCCTTCGATCAGTCCCCTAATCCATCTGACCACCTTTAGCTCAGTCATGGATAGAGGAGTGGATGAAGTTTAGAATTTCAGTGAGGTAACAGTGGAGTATCAGAGGCTAGAGAGGTACTAGTGTTAAGAGTGAGTGAAATGCTATATATATAGGACTTGAGACGTGTGGCCTTTGGCACACAGGTAGGGCCTTGCACAGGCAATTGTTTTCGTTAATTGGCCTGCACTTGGCTATCAGGATTTGGGATTATCTTATTGGTGTGGTTCAGTCCTAGTATCCATTAGATAGGATATGTGAGTTAGTACTTGAACCAATTAGCGGTTTTGAGGTATCAGTAATATGAGGGTACCCAGTGGCAGTTGGTGTCCTGAGAAGAAAAAGGATTTTGGCCGAGGCCTATGTGCAAGTCCTCGAGTTAGTGTCTGAACTCGTGTTCAGTGTCCTGGTGTGTGTGTGTGAGTTACCTAGGGGTAAGTGTCAAGGGAAATTAAGGTGAGGAGTGCTTAGCATAGGCTTGTAAATGACCAGAGGCCACTTGGCCATATTGTATTTATATTATTTTTCTAGCTGTTGCATTTGCCACATGCATTCTGCCTTAGCAAGTAGCAGCAGGACATTGCCTGGACTGCCATGCTTGGCCTTGATTAGCAGTAGTATGGCCTACAGAAGGGCTTGCCTTGTCTGATCTTGGCACAACAACAGTAACAGGGGACCAATTAGCCATTTTGGTTGAGTGTTAATATGACTAATGTGTGTTTGTGTATGAAAAGTGGTGAGTTAGTGTCTTAGTTCTGGAAGAGTAATTGAGTGTGTTTCTGTGCGTATGATCTGGTTGTGGTTTAAATCCTATATCTGTGTCAAACCCTGCAAACTCAGGACCAGCACCAGGTGGTATAGGATGGGAGGCTCGACCACAAATATGTGGCAGGGGATTCATACCCTGTATGAGTGTGTGTCCCTCGTTATATGTATGATTCATGGCATGTGCTACACAAAGGTTCTACATAGACGTTCTACAGGTTAATACATTGCATTCACCATTTATCCACTGTGTTTTGAATGACCTACACCAGGACATGCCAATACCCCAATTTAGCTACTGCAAGTTACATATACTGCATTCACTTCATTGATACTGCACACTTGTTCATTGCAATGCTGGTATCCCCTGCATTTAGCTTTAACCCAACCCTAAGACCACTGATGACCTGTAACTGGTCATAGTACAGAACCTACTGCATTGGGTTAGAACATTGCCTGCCCTGTATGAGACACCTGTAGCAGACTTGCCCATGTTCTATCCCATTGACTAGTTGTTTCAGCCCATGTTAACCCCTTCACCTGTCCATATGCATTCCCTTTATGCCTCTCATTTCAGTCCAGTTTGAGTTACACACATACACTTATATGCTGTAAATAGTGTCTCATGTAGATAGGCATACATGTGTAGCATCCATATATATATATATATATATTATATATATATATATATATATATATATATATATATATATATATATATATATATATATATGTAAGGTAATGTATAGTGTGAGAATGTGTGTTGAGAGGGTGCTTTGTGTCAGTGATGTGGATGATGGTTCATTCCAATTTTTATGACTGATTAGCCTTACATATATGCATGTATATATATAAGTCCTTGTATGCATTAGAAGTTCAACTACTTTTAACCTCTGCTCAAATTTCCTTTCCATTAAAATAGCAGCCATAGCTAGGTTATGCTCGAACTGAATAGGTCATTCAGTTAACAGGAAGGTAAGGAATCGATTGTTAGCAGAGTTAATCCTTTATTTCTATAACAACAACACCAAAATCTGGTTTCAGTCCAACTGGACAGGGTTCAGTCCCTATGAGCACCCAAATACACCATTCAATATTGCTTTCCCTTATTTTAAACTCAGTCCCAATTAGTGGATACTAAATACCTATATTCGATTCCCATCTGTGTAGGATTACTTAACCCTTAAACCCAATATGGACGATGGCCAAGAAAGCAAGCTAGGATAGAAGGAAGGGAGTTCAATCTAGGTACAAGCAGTATATTGGAAACAATTGGCAGAGGGACCCCAATCTAGAGTATGAAAAGGGTAATGACATCAATGAAGAGATATCCAAATCATAGAACCATGTACATGAAATAGGTAAATAGCAGGAAAGGGTAGTACTGGTAGAGACTGTGGTAGGTAGCTAAGGGTGTGAAGGGTACTTATGAGACTAAAAGAAGTGATATATAGAATTTTCCTTACTTCAATATCGCATCTGTTAACACAAGAAATGCTAAAAAAAGGTTACTTGGACTCCAACTCAGCACTTGATCAGTACTCGTAGTTCGGGACGACAGGCAAGTGCATATACTGATTGTTACCATTTTCGATAGTTTCCTTTACATGCTATACATATGTCTCGCTTCTTGTTGACACGATCGTCACACGGGATAGTATCATGGATTTATTCTACATCTTGACTGCCTTTACATGCTTACCCTACTTAAGATTGATTCCATGAGTACTAGTTTGGCGGGAAAATATCTTAGTAGACGTGTGAACTACCCAATCTATCTCCAAAATATCTATTCTTGCCTGATAGCAGCTGCACACGACACGTACAAGGTGCCGGATTTACCCCTTAGCCGTTCACACGTCGAAGTCGATATTTTAATGCACGTAGATAGTTAATATTTCTACTATTCCATCATGTTCTTCACCACTTGCCAGGCTACCATGATCTTACATATTGCTTTCTAGTAGCTATATTCTCATTGATAGAGTTTCATGTCTTTTCTTTTGTACCATGATGCTAGTTACTTTCTAGTTTTATTCTCATATGTTACATGCATGTTTATAATTCTGTTGAGACTCGGATAGTGGTCATATGTGTACTTGTTCCATTCCTGACTGGAAAACCAATATTTTAGGTGATTAGTTAGAGGAGTTCTGTACTACTTATTATGAGCAGACTGAAGACCCTGATTTGAGCATGCAGGAGGACTTGGATACGGGGCTACCCTCCGCGGGAGACTTTTAGCTAGACATTATGCCATAGAGCATGAGTTGCTCACAGAAACTCTTTTCTTAATTGTATTTCATTTTATTTGTGGATTATGAGAGTTGAGTAGTGGACATCCTTTTGGTACATTTTGGTTATATTGAGATTATTTCTTCTACCATGTTTTGGTCTCTACACTTTGTGATCTCTCTTCAGTTATTAGCTGTTTTCTCTCATCATGGAAATTGTGTATACAATTTCTTGTTGAGGACTGATATAGAAACTTGGTCTTTTGTGGAAATCTATAAACTGCGTGGTTGTATTTGAAAAATTGTGGAGATGACTAGACAGCGTTCTACCGCCGATACTGCAGCATAGGCTGGACGTACCCACGGCTCATGCCCAAATATTGGGTGCGGGTCGTGACAATATATCCTTATAGTTCTCCTTCTGAGAACAGGATAACATTGTGCTGTCAGGATTAAGTTCCTAGCCTAATCAGGATAACATTGTGTTTATAGACAAAGAGTGATATGGTGAGGGGTGTATGTGTGTGTGTTTCAGTCAAATGTGTGTGTGTGTGTTAAGGGTGTGACAGTGAGAGTGAAAGAGTGAGAGGGTGTGTGTGTCCTAGTCAAATGTGTGTGTGTGTATTAAGGGTGGGTGTGTGTACAAGCGAGAGCCTTAATATACTAAATTTTACTAAATTTTCTTATTCGGTTGGGTTTCGGTTTCGGTTTTAAAAAATTTGGTTCGGTTTCGGTTTTGAATATACTAAATTCGGTTCGGTTTCGATTTTCAATATACTAAATTTACTTATTCGGTTTCGGTCCAAAGTTAATATATACTCCTATATATATATATATATATATATATATATATATATATATATATATATACACCTCGAATATATATATATGTGCGTGTGTGCCGAATATATATATATATATTTTTCGAGAAAGATATTTTATTGAATACGAAAAGGGGCTCACTAAGAGCGATACAGACTGGTGCTGAGCCAAACAGACAAAAGGGCTCTGCTGAGCACGGTAGGAAAACTAAAAGGTGAGTTTCGAAATTACGAAGTTTCGGGACTCCCGAAAGTCGAAATCTCAAAACGCAACAAAACATATCTAAATCGCGGGGGTCCACATTGGAATAGGTTTTTTTTCTGTATGGAAATGAGGAGTGGTGGGCCCTGGTGGGGGGTGAGGGCGTACAGCCCTGATACTGTTGTTGTTGTCTTTTTTTTTGGGAAAAAAGAAAATTTGAAATTTGAAAGGGAATTCAAATTCCAAACGGGGCTGGGTCCAATCGCACGAGACCCAAGGGCGGTCAATCGGAGCGTTGGGCCCGAGGGGGTAGGGACAGGTGCACTGCCCTAGGCGAAAGGCGCACAGCCCGGGGGGCGCGCGGCCCGAGGGGACGCGCAGCTCGAAGCGGACCGGGGGCTCCGGCCAGGGAGGCCGAGGGGGGAGGGCGGGGGCCC
>JANAVB010038416.1:5893589-5973589 GCA_029216955.1 Iris pallida | reverse complement strand
GGACTAGCGACGGATAACATCCGTCGCTACTTAGTCGTTAATCTCACGTGATTTTTTTTTAAATTTCTCCAACCACTTAGTGACCACTTAGTGACCACTTAACGACGGACTTACAGTCCGTCGCTAATATTCCATCATCTGGTCGACGGATTATCCATCGCTAAGTAGTCGTCAATTCCCCCGCCAACTAGTGACATTTTTTCGCAATTTTTTTAACATTTTTCTGCCAATTAGTGACTACCGAGTGACTACTTGTCGACGAATTTTTATTCCGTCGCTGTTTTACCGATGACGTGCCGACGGATAGGCGACGGATGTTCATCCTTGAAAAAAAAATTGGTGCGCGATTAGCCGGGAAGTTGTCACTAGGTTGTCGGTAATCCGTCGCTACGGACGACGGATTTATTCCATCGCTAAAGCGCCATCACCAATTTACCGTATTTTGGTAGTGGCGAGAGAGGCAATATCAGTAACAATGGTTTTGGTCATATATGCTATACTACTCTCCCAATCTCTGAGTCAATGAGTCAATCAAGCAATCAATCTGGGGTCCGAGAGGAAGCCCCTGTGAATCAGTGTCGATACAATATACATAGTTCTACTGATACAGTACATTTAATTATTAAATAAAATACGATCATGAATAGTATGAAACTTAGTTTTTTCGGTGCTGTAGGTGACGACAGAAAATATTAGACTAAGTCCCGAGACTGAAAACCTACATTAACGAAATGTAACCTAGTTGCCAATCTACGGTTGCTACAATCATAATTAACATATTAATGACGTTAATGTCTAGGCCCTAAATCACTGATAGTTTAAATAGGCAATATAAATTTTTAGAGAGCTCTAAGTTAATAAAAAAAATTAACGAATTTTTTGTAAATAAAATAGTAAACTTATTATTTCATTTAAAAGAGAAAATCGTTGATTTATTTAATAATAAAAATGTGACAATTAATAGGTATACGCGATTTTGAAGATAATCATGCAAATATTCTTTTAATACTTTAAATCACATATAATAATAGATAAACGATTTTTGTGATAAACTATCAATTTTGTAAATAATATGAGAAGTATTATACTTAATTTATTCAGTAGATAAGAAACGGTTTTTCGTAAACTAATATTATAATTAGAATTACCTATATAAAATATTGAAAAAATCCCTTGAAATTAAATAGTTTTTATTAACATAAACTATACAAAATATTTTACTAGATATTTAAATAATAAGAAAACATTTGTAATAGTAAAATTTATGAAAGTTATTTATTTAGTAAAACCTAAGCTTTAGAAACGTATTTAAGAATTTTATTTAAAATATCGTCTAAAACCCTTATTTTAATAAAATAAAAACTTACTAAACTTATTTAAAAAATTTAATACAAATTTTTTTTATGAATTATTAAAAAAATTATTTAATTCTACAAATAACTTAAGGATTTTTCTACGGACAACATTAGTGTTTATTACCAAAAATCTTTTTTATCTATATTAAGAAAATAAGCTTTTGATATAACTAATTAATATTTTATTAACGTAAAAGTTAACGGCAACCATATTAACAATATTTAAAATAACGCAATTCCTACGTTAAACATAATTAATGTTTTGTTAACCATAAAAATATTCTTTTGGAAATAGAAATTCTTTTTGGAAGAGAAATAATACTTTTTCCCAAAATAGTAAATAAATAGATTTTGCTTAAAATCATTATTTCCTATATTAGGAATAGGCTTTTAATATGAACTATTTGAAACTAACTTAATATTAACATAAAATTAACGGTGACACTATTAATAATATACTTAAATCTAAACTAACACGATTTCTACGATACTCGTAATTAATGCTTAGTTAATAATTTAACGTCGGTCATTAAATCCAATAGCTTACTAATAAATATATCAATTTATATAACGTGGCATAATTACTAATAATAATCTAAACGTCACATTAATTAAATATTAAGAATTCTATTACCAAAATCACATGGTCACAAATTATGGAAACTATCTATCTATCTATCTGTCTATCTATCTATCTATCTATCCGAAAATTGACAGAGCTTTATTTTGCCAATTCCGGTCGGAACAGAAATGAGTTTCACATTCTGTAATTAACACAGAAGGGTCAGGGGCTTACTAGATGGCTGATGACGGAGTACCGAGGGGAGGCCTCAGACTCGGAACGCACGCAAAATGCATACGCACGTGGGAAAGCCGCGCAGAACTTGCGGGACAACGGAAGTGTGCGCACGGGCACGCGGGACACGCGCACAGGGCGTACGGGTGTGCGCATCCTGGGGCATGCTATTGCGCGCATACGGACGTGCTGCTGCACGCGGGAGGCACGCTGACTTGTGCCGGCGGGAGGCCGGTCGGTGGTGGTCGGCCGGTCGGAGGATCGGTTGGCGCGCATCAGAAGCAGCCCAATAGAAGTGTTGATGCGACCGGTGTGTCATGGTTAACATTGGGACATGGTCGGTTTTGGAAGAGGATGAGTGTAGAAGAAGGTGGGTGTCCTTTTGAGAGGGTTTAGAAAAGAAAGGGCTCTGTGAGTTTTTGAGGAAGAAGGAGATTTTTCTGATAGATTTTACGTGGAGGGGAGAGGTTTCATGTGAATGGTGAGAAAGAGATAGAGAGATAAGGGGAAAGTTTGAGAACGTGGAAGGAATTATAAGAAAAGAGGGAGTGGGTCATGTGTTTATTTATTTATTTATTTTGGAAGAGGGTTTTACAACCTTTCCTCCTTCAGAAAATTTCGTCCTCGAAATTTCAACGGCTCGATAGGCACGGTTAAGAAAATCAGAATAAAGAAAATAACTTACAAGAAAATATCTCCTTAACATCCCGTGCAGAACCAATCTCTAACTTGCTAAATTAGCTAAACTTTCAGTATCTACAGAGAACTAAAACAGCTACCATTGCACTATAACTAATGTGAGTCTCCAACGTTTTATAGTCTTTCCACAAAATTTTCAAACCCAATTGCTCATTAACTTGCATGTCAATGCTTTTGTCTCAATTCCTTACTACTACTTAATACTACTATCTTTCCTTGTAGTCCTTCCTTCTTTTCGCTCCTGAATAATCCCTCTATAGGTTATATCCATCCTTTATGTAGAATAATCCTCAAAATTTAATTCCTAGAGTGCTTTTTCAACTTGATCCTTATAATCCCACACTTAATCCTTCTATGGAAAATTCTTATCAAATCCCAGTCTTCCATCACCAACCTTTGATTACCTACAACTTTTTTCATCATACCATATGACTTCTTTTCTTAATCATAAAATTCAAAATTGTCACATTCCTTCATTCCTTCAAATCCAATACCCAAGCACTAGTAAGCACCACTAATGATTCTATCCTAAATAAACCACGATTTATAATTCTCTCCAGACTAACTTGCTTACCATGTGCCTTGTCATACTACCCTTTTCTACCCTTAGCTATCTAATCTTATTAGGAAAAAATCGAACCTCTAAGGATGCTCTTACCAGTATAATATAATAAGGTTGCTAGGTAACTATCTAGATTTTTCCCACATATAGCTATCGACTAACTATATATATAGCTACAAAAATATATAACTATCCACAAAATATGCAACACACTAAAATTAAACCTTAAATAAGATTAAGTCAATAGAGATTGATATAGTTCTAATAAGTTCTAGGAAAATCAAGTAGAATTTCCTAGAAAATCTATTCTTTCTGGCTATGGTAAGAGATTTCTGAAAATGGAGGCAACCGCTAGAAATGCAAATCCTCTAATCGGACAAAAATTAGAATAATTTGATGGTGCTAAAAAGACAACCATGGTATGGATATAGTCTTAATAATATTCAGAAACCAAATATATCCGAAGTCACTTTGACTCAAATTCATGCCTCGCCAGAGTGCACCTGACTGCAGTGAATTTTTGGCTCCATAACTTGAATAATGATAGGTTACCGAGTAGTCTATCAACTTTATCCTAATGGTTGAGATTATTGGTGGTGCATTTCTTGATGTGCTAACCGACTTTCGATTGCCGTCGTAACACCTTCACTCTGTTGGTTTTTCGGAACACCCATCTGAACAAGCCGACTAAGAAGCCAATGGTCCAACAGTTCTTACCAGCCAGGGAGGAATGAGAGAATCCTAGTCAGACTCGGAACTTATTTCTGATGTATCATCCTATGCTGATTTAGCGGATTTGGCTTTCGTTTTTGATTGATAATGTGCTGCGAGGTTGCCAATCATGACTTTCTCTGCTGTATTCAGTTAGCCTTCTTGCATAATACAGGTAGCCCCCTCATTTTGCCTATGAATTCCACCGTTCATTCTGAAACTACCAATCACTAGCCTCGAGAATCAAACTCCTGGTATAGCTCTAGGTCAACGTCATATGGTCACCCGATTGAACGATATAGGAGACAAATATGATGCATTTAGGACATAGTCTCAATAATATCCAAAAACCTATGGACACCTAAAATCACTTCAATTTAGAGTCTATGCCTTACCAATGCGCATCTGGCTGCAGTAAACTCGCAGTTTCCATAATTCAGATAAATGGCTACAATGCATATGTGCGAAGCCATATTAGGTCACTGAATATTTTTTCAACTTTGTCCATGGGAATTTTAAAGGGATAACTCAACAATTCAAAAGTTTTCCAATGACTAAAGAAAATTCAATAATAGAATGGATTCAATTCTCTGACCGTTCCTGATTCATGATACTCAAGGATTGAGTTTAGAAGTTTTCTAGGCCTTGAATTGATCAAGAAGTTGCCTAGAAAGAGTAAGGTTTCAAGTTGAGTGGAGGAAGTCAACAAATGAAAACATTCTCGGTCCATGAAATAACTTAAAAATATCAGTCAATATTGGAATTAATTTTTTTTGGAAAATAATTCCTTCGGAAGATTCGTGAACTAGCTAAGTTGAACCAATCCTTTTGGTAATATTTAACTTTGGAGCTTTATGGCTTCAGAAGAATTTGGTACAGAATTGGTTCCGAGAAAGTCAATTGGAAATAAGGTCATGACAAATTGTTGGATACACTAGTCGTAGAAATACTTTGGGTAGATAAGAGTTTATTAGGTTTGCTAAAGGAGAATTTGAAACTCTAATTAGAGAATGGATCTAGATTCTAAATAAAGATAGAGAAGTAACATTTGATCAACTAGTGGAAAAATTGGAAATAGGTTTGCTAAAGAAGGAGATTGAAAAATCTAATCTTAATCCATAAATAGCAAAAGAGTATAGATCATAAGGGATGCTAGAGTCTGATAAAGATATGGAGAAAATAACCCCTGAAAGCCATGGGAAACTAAAAGATACGTAAAATTTAAAAAATAATATAGGCAGTAAAATATACCATCATACAATCGGCCTAATCTGGGTAAGATTTAGGTACAAACCTAAGGATGGTAACATACGAAAATATAAGCAAGCAAAAGTAGATATTATAAATAGATAAATTTGGTCCTATGTTGTGAGGGATTGAAAATAATCTAAGTATTCTAATTGTTTCTAGAGTCTATTTTTCTAAAGTCATACTTAGATCTAAGTCAGATTACAGGACTGCATGCTAGTCTAGACTAAGTTGCTAGACCAATTTGCAGAACTAGACCTGCATGGGCCACCACTAAAAACATGTCACGACCCGATCCCAGTATACTGGGTCCGGTCGGATCATGCCCAGCCTACACCATTGTGAGACGGCGATAATAAGCTGTATCAAGTGGTATTACATAAACAAATAATTCTAAAATGCGAGAATAAGAAAAACATTTATTTGAAACTTTGAAATTTAAAGCTAAATGTCTAGGTGAAATAACCACACAAGCAAATAAACGTTTAGTTAATACATCTGTTCTTTATTACAACTGAAAATGGAAAAACTAAGCAATGGGAACAACTAGTAGTCCTAGGCTCCCTGGTCAGGTTCAGCTACCTCTTCAGAACTCGGTTTGGGTCCGTAGAAGGAACTAAAGGCGAGCTCCTCGTCTTCGCAATCACCTAAAATATTAGTCTTCAGTCAAGAGGAAAGCAAGAACATATATCCACATCCAGTATTCTATATAATAATAAATGATGCAAGGGCAATTTAAAAGTATTATTATATTTTCTAGATAATAATAAAGAACCAGTAGGGCAATAAAATCTAGGTGCTATAATGAGTCAATAGTAATTTTGAACGTATAACAGATTTGTGACCGGCTGCTAGATTCAATATGTATACTAACATTTTGGCCAAATGCTATACGATATGGCTCAACCCTCTGTGCAATAGGGGTTAGCACGAGAGAGGCAATATCAATAACAATGACTTTGGTCACAGATGCTATACTACTTCCCTAATCCCCAAGTCAATGAATCAATCAAGTAATCAATCTGGGTTCCGAAAGGGAGCCCATGTGAATCAGTGTCGATACAATATACATAGTTCTATTGATGCAGTACATTTAATTATTAAATAAAATACGAATATGAATAGTATGAAACTTGTCTTGGTGTTTTCGGTGCTGTAGGTGACGACATAAAATATTAGACTAAGTCCCGAGACTGAAAACCTACACTAACGAAATGTAACTTAGTTGCCAATCTACTGTTGCTACAATCCTAATTAACATAGTAATGACGCTAACGTCTAGGCCCTAAATTACTGATAGTTTAAATAGGCAATATAAAATATTTTAGAAAGCTCTAAGTTAATAAAAAAATTACTGTTTTTTTGTAAATAAAATAGTAAATTTACTATTTCTTTTAAAAGAGAAAATCGTTGATTTATTTAATATTAAAAATGCGACAATTAATAGGTATACACGATTTTGAAGATAATCGTGCAAATATTCTTTTAATACTTTAAATCACGTATAATAATAGATAAACAAATTTTCTGATAAACTATTATTTTTGTAAATAATACGAGAAGTACTATACTTAATTTATTTAGTAGATAAGAAACGATTTTTCGTAAACTAATATTATAATTATAATTACCTACATAAAATACTAGAAAAATCCCTACAAATTAAATAGTTTTTATTTACATAAACTATACAAAATATTTTAATAGATATTTAAATAATAAGAAAATATTTTAAATAGTAAAATTTATGAAAATCGTTTATTTAGTAAAACCTAATTAAGGTTTTAGAAACGTATTTAAGACTATTATTTAAAATATCGTCTAAAACCCTTATTTTAATACAATAAAAACTTATTAAACTTATTTAGCGATTTAATACAAAAATAATTTTTTTATTAATTATTAATAAAATTATTTAATTTAACAAATAACTTAAGGATTTTTCTATGGGCAACACTAGTGTTTATTACCAAATTTTTTTTGTCTATATTAAGAAAATATGCTTTTGATATAACTAATTAATATTTTATTAACGTAAAAGTTAATGGCAACCATATTAAAAATATTTAAAATAACGTAATTCCTGCATTAAACGTAATTAATGTTTCGTTAACCATAAAAATATACTTTTGGTAATAGAAATCCTTTTTGAAAGAGAAATAATTCTTTTTCCCAAAATAGTAAATAAATAGATTTTGCTTAAAATTATTATTTCCTATATTAGGAATAGGCTTTTCATATGAACTATTTGAAACTAAGTTAATCTTAACATAAAATTAACGGTGACACTATTAATAATATACTTAAATCTAAACTAACGCGATTTCTACGATACTCGTAATTAACACTTAGTTAATCATTTAACGTCAGTCATTAAATCCAATAGCTTACTAATTAATATAAGAATTTATATAACGTAGCATAATTACTAATAATAGTCTAAACGTCATATTAATTAATTATTAAGAATTCTATTACCAAAATTACATGGTCACAAATTATGGAAACTATCTGTCTATCCATCCTGGAATTGACAGAGCGTTATTCTGTCAATTCCGGTCGGAACATGAATGAGTTTCACATTCTGTAATTTACATAGAAGGGTCAGGGGTTTACCGGACGGCTGATGACGGAGTACCAAGGAGAGGCCTCGAACTCGCAACGCACGCGGAATGCACACACATGCAGGGAGGCAGCGCAGAATATTGCGTGGGACAGCAGGAGTGGCACGTGGGACACGCATGGGGCGCGCTGGTGTGCGCATGCGAGGGCACGCTGCTGTGCACGCGCGGGAGGCGCGCTGACGTTTGCCGACGGGGTCCGACGGGAGGCGGGCGGCGGGAGGCCGGTCGGCCGGGGGATCAGTTGGATCACGCCGGAAGCAGCCCAATAGAGGTGTTGATGCGACCGGGGTGTCATGGGTAGCGCCGGGACATGGTCGGTTTAAGAGGATGAGTGTGGAAGAAGGTGGGTGTCTTTTTGGGAAGGTTTGGGAGAGAAAGGGCTTTGTGAGTTTTTGAGGAAGAGGGAGATGTTTCTAATAGATTTTACATGGAGGGGAGAGGTTACATTGGAATGGTGAGAAAGAGATGGAGAGATAAGGGAAAAGTTTTAATACGTGGGAGGAATTATAGGTTAAAAGGGAGTGGGTCATGGATTTATTTATTTATTTATTTATTTTGGAAGAGGGTTTTACAGTCTCAAATATGCGTGGTGACATGGTATGGAACTAGATTTTGACTACAATGGATGTGGGTCCTTTTGTATGTTTCTGCAATCTTAAATTCATTAAGAACCAAAGATTGATATCCACATTATTTATGCGACTAATGTTCCTATCAACCTTTAATTAGATTCCATATAAGCCAGTATCATATCAATAATATGAGAAATTATTCAGTGGAATCAGGCTCACCATGAACCTTGATTCTCCTCCATTTGATGAGTGGGTTCATGCAATGGTAGTCTTGATTCTCTTCCCCATCCTGAAAACCCGTGACCATCCAGTGGAGGAGAATCAAGACTCATGGTGAGCCCGACTCACTGAATAATTTATCCATTAATTGGCCATGGGAATATAACGAATTTTGTTTATTTCTTTTCATATACCTAATTTCAATCTGATAGGCCTCTTTCTTTAGAACTATTATGGTATCAAGAGTTGTCCTCTATTGGGGATTGAAAATGATTTTGGTCACTTTGTGTTAATCATCCATCTTATAGTTAACTTACACTAAAATATTCTACTATCGAAATAATTTTGACAATTAATTATTCTAAATTTTTTTTAGTAATAACTAATGTCCTAAAATTTTAAAGAGTTTGCAACTTATCGCTATGAACCATCTGATCAGGGTTGGCCCTAGTATAGTATACGCTATGCTGCCGGGCACTAAAATTTTGGAACACCAAATTATTTTTAACATAATAAAATGATTAAATTAGTTAAAATTGGTTTTCCCTTACACCTCCTGTGTAAAGAAGGCATGGTAGGAGGCATACGACCAAATTTTTTGATATAAAAATAAAAGTAACGTTTGATTTTTCTCCTGGGCACCCATGAATTCAAGGTCGGCCTACATCCCACTTAACCAAGAACGGGCCATTTGAATTTATTTAAGTAGAAATTAGCATATCGTCTTTTCTGAGTAGTTTTTTGTAACTTTATTTTCTTCAAATAACTTTAAGAAGGTTATAAATTACGATTCTAGCAGAGTTGAGCTCTCATTTAATCAAATTTAGACTTCTCCTTATGTCGTTTGTAAGAACAATAATTTAAGAAAAGCAAAAGCAGTAAGTTGACCTGGAAACATGGACCACACTCAAAGAGAGACCGTCGTCCACGTATAACGTAATATGAGTTGCACAGAAAACAAATAGTAGACAGGAGTAGTAGGTGCATGCATTTCAATATTTCATAGTAATATTAGGAATATAATTTTTCCAGGAAATATGGGAGAATTTATGAAATGTCCAAAAACTAAAAAAGTTTTATGTAAAATCCATCGCTAAAAAAACTTTCATCGCGTGCCCAGAATTAGAGAAACTTATCCAAAGCGGGTTCCAAATGACCCTTTTGCCCTTCTTTTTAATTTATTGAAAACACCCACGAAACTGCTCTTAAAAAAATGTTTCGATACTTCATCTTCTTCTATACGCTGCTCACTTTCGAATCTAGGTTTTCTCCTCAAAAATCTTCAAAAACTCGTCGAAAAATTTCGGAAAGACCGAGACAAACGGCAAAAGTGCTAAAACAGAGGTCCAAACATCATTTTTTTGCGATTCTAAAATTTCGGAAGGCCGTCTAATGGTAAAATTGTTACTTTCAGCCTCCTCAAAGATACGCTCGTTTTGCGACAAACGGGACCTCATTTCGACCTCCCAGTCAAAAGTTATGGCCCTCCAAAGTTTCAGCTGACCATAAAATGCAGGAGAATGGCCATTCTCCGTGTTAGAACACAAAAAATGTTAATTTCGCATGAGGGTGGTCATTCTCCGTGTTAGTAACACGGAGAATGGCATTCTCCGTGTTAGTAACACGGAGAATGGCATTCTCCGTCTTAATTTACACGGAGAATGACCATTCTCCGTGTTAGTAACACGGAGAATGGCATTCTCCGTGTTAGTAACACGGAGAATGGCATTCTCCGTCTTAATTTACACGGAGAATGGTCATTCTCCGTGCTAAATTACACGGAGAATGACCATTTTTCGTCATAATTTAGACGGAGAATGGCCATTCTCCGTCTTAATTTATACGGAGAATGCCATTCTCCGTGTAATTTAGCACGGAGAATGCCATTCTCCGTGTAATTTAGCACGGAGAATGGTCAAGAATGACCATTCTCCGTGTTAGAAACACGGAGAATGCCATTCTCCGTGTTAAATAAAACGGAGAATGACCATTCTCCGTATAATTTAGCACGGAAAATGGTCATTCCAGTGTTAAAACGCAGGAGAATGGACATTCTCCGTCATTTTTTACAACGGAGAATGTTCATTCTCCGTCTTTTTCGACACGGTGAATGGTCATTCTCCGTGATATTAACACGGAGAATGACCAATCTCGTGTTAACATGGAGGAGAATGGTCATTCTCCGTATTAAAAAAGATGGAGAATGACCATTCTCCGTGTTAAAACCACGGAGAATAACTATTCTCCGTACTAAAATGACGGAGAATGCCATTCTCCGTCACTTTACCACGGAGAATGACATTCTCCGTGTTAAAATCCATAGAAAATTGTCATTCTCCGTGGTTTTTAACACGGAGAATGCCATTCTCCGTGGTTTTTAAAACGGAGAATAGTCATTCTCCGTCATTTAGCACGGAGAATGGTCATTCTCCGTGGTTTTAACACGGAGAATATTTTTTTTTTAGAAAAATTTTGTCAGAAATAAAGAGTTTCGTTCTTCTTTCAAAACGATGATAATCCTTATGGAAAAGAAGAAGAAAGATCTTCTCTCCACAATTGACCTAATCGTCGAAAAACTTCAAATGTCTCCACGATGAAGATGATGATGATGGTGATGATGATGACGAGCGATGATCTGAGTTCGACTGAAGAAAAGCACACCGAACAACGAACGATCTTTGCGATCTCTGCTGAAGATGAGAGCAATGGAATTCAGATTTTCCGTGAAGAAAAAGAAGACGAAAATCGCAATCCAGATCTGAATTTTTTGAATTCAAATACATATAGATGACCAATTCGCGCGGAGGGATAGTTTCGGTATTATAAAAATAGCAGTTTCCAGCGGGTGGCATCTAAAAGGAAATCTTAGAATATTTAACGTAAAAATACTTAATTCTGGATATTTCATAAAACTCATCCAGCGGGTGGGCATTTCATAAAAGCCCACCCCGAAATTGGGTTTCTCAGCAATTTCCAGTTAGGAAATTATATGTAGCACATTTGATACGCAGAATATTATATAGTGAGATATTTATTCAAAAAAAATAAAATAAATCAAATTCAGGTTCTCATGTTTGATATAATTATGCTAATTCCAAAATATATGAACTACATAGAAATAGGATGTTTTAAGAGTATTTTAAGTTTATGTGTATTTACATTTTTTTTTTCATGTATCATAATTAGTTAAGATATTTTAGTACTAACGGAAAGACCCGAATTGGAATTTCATTCAAAGCCAATTGTTATTTAAAAATATTATTACTTTTAATGGGTCAATAAATACATTGAACCAATCTGACTCAGATTTGGTTTGACCTGCCTCTACGTAAACTGGTCTTGGACCCTACAAGACTATATCTGACTTGATCCAACATGATCTGACCAACTGGACCGAAACTTGATTTGAGCGATTGAATCTTGACCCAAACCTAACGAATTCGATCTGATTGGTTTGAACTCAGCCCAACTAGACGGGCCCAAACCTGCCTCGACTCAGTTGGACTCAAACCCGACCCTGACTTGACCCAACTCAACCAGACCCAAATTCGAACATGACTTGATTGGAGTCGAATCCAAACCTAACTCGACCGAAAAAACTATAATAATATGTCTGACTCGAACCTCGCTTATTTCTCATGGTAAATAAATATAGTTACATAACTTGCAGGGAATAGACTTCCCATGACTCGAGGAAAAATATATAGCTTTTTCAGACATTTAAAATTTTAACAAATAACTTTTATAAGGCAAACCAAAGGAGGAGCGAAATGGGAGGGGGTCGTGGACTGCTGGAGGAGGAGAGGGAGGAGGGGTTAGGGATGCTGGAGGAAGAGGAGGAGGCTGGGGGCGGGCTAACGAGAGGATGGTGAGGAGAGATACGATAGAGTGAGAGAGATTAGGGGAATAGTCGAGGGTAAGGAGTTTTATTTTTTCAGGAATAAGCGACGATTAGCAACATTATTTAGCGTGAAGCAACAAAGACTTGGTAAAGTTAAGAGTTGAAATGGCGTATTTGATATCTTTGACTCATAGGCGACATAATTAGCGACATTTAGCGATATGATCTTTCGAATCTAAATGCTGACTTGACATTTACGTTGTGTCACGTCCCGATTCTGCAGAACCGATCATCCTTGCATGGACGTGATGCCATGCAAGTTGCGGCCGCACAAGACAAATATCAAAACAGCCGATTGAGAAGCTAAATAACAGTCATTCAGAAGTCCTAAGCAGAAATACTGAATCAACACAAAATGTAAAGAAACAAAATCATCTTATTGATATTGAAATAAAATATTACTATGGCTCGAAGCCAAGATTACAATCACTCAAGCTCTCTCTCTCTCTGAATAATTACAATAAGATCATGCCCTTAGGCTTACAACTTGAAGAAGATTACAATAGGTGATCACTACAAAAAAAATAGGCTTTTAGCGACGGCGGGATCCGGCGCTAAAGCCAAATAGCGACATATCAACGACGGAAATGGTTTGTCGGAAAATCACGTGTCGCTAATTTAAATCAGTCGCTAGTTTGTCGGAAATAGCGACTGATTAGTGACGCATTTAGCGACACGCTATTTATTGCAAAATGCGACGTAATAGCGACGAAAAAGCTGTCGCTATAATTACCGACGAATTACCGACATCGCTGCAGCGTAATTCAACATGAGAGTAGCGACGGGCTAGCGACAGAAAATTACGTCGCTAAGATGTTTTCGATACGCTTTTGGTGTCGGACATGAACATAGCGACCGAATAGTAAGTAAAACTTACGTCGCTATTCGGTCGCTATACTGGAATATAATATTTTCCATAACCTTAGCGACGAAAACTACAGTCGCTATTCCGTCGGTAGCCTGCAATGTTCCAAGTTTTCTGTCGCTGTTCCGTCGCCATTCCGTCGCTAAATACAATATTGCATGTCAGTATTTGTATTTCCTGTACTCCATATCCCTGTCAACAGTTACACACACAATATACAGTCATATAAACAGTTTCCAAATATAATATCTGTATTCATGTTTCCAGCAGTCCATATCCCTGTCGACAGTTTTACAGTAGGCACACGTATCAGTATTTGTGTTTCCTGCAAATTCTCAGTTTCATGCACACATATCCCAAATGTTTTAATACAACACATACACACACATTCAAAATTAGCTTCATACACACATACGAATAATGTTTTAATATAAGAAATATTAATACACATATCCAAAATATTTTAATACAAGAAAGTATTAGTACAGTAGATCTAGGTCGTCGGGCGTGATGGAAACCTCTCGGAGGGCATGATGAAGACCTCTCGGCGGACTTAATAAAGATCCAAGCTGCAAACGTGAACGTCGACCTCTCGACGCCATAGAAAAATCTGAAAGAAATTACTCGCTCCAACACTTCGCCTTCTTGCTCGGTCCAATAGCAATTGCTCTTAGCCCTTTGTTCTGCAACTGTGTACCATGACGAAAGACCTAGTGTGGTAGTATCAGAAAAGTCATTAGACAAAGTGTGGGTAGTAACATATCGAATTTAGAATGGCTAATGATTATAATCCTTGCATAAAGGGCTAAGAGCTAGTTATTTCATTAATATATTTATATACATAGTAATTAGAGGGGGATATTACTTCTTGCAAAGATCCTAGGCATAAAGGGCTTATGTGTAATGTTCCCAATTTAAATCAAGAAGACTGTTAGCCTTCGGATTTCCTGAACCTGGGGATGTTGAATGTGGGTTAGATTTCATTCATATTTGAGAATCCAAATTCTAGTTTAAATCCTTCCCCCTATATCCATCTCCCACTACAAGAATAAGGGCTTTTCTTGACGGTGATTCTCCGTCAAGAAATGGGTATCTTGACGGTTGCAGATCCGTCAACTAGGCCGGAGGCAAACAAAGTCCCCCCTTTTCTTGACGGTCCCTGACAGGGCTTTTCTTGACGGTTTTTTGCTGTCATTTTATGTAGTTTTTTTGACTGTCTTTAGCCGTCAAGATAGCTCTTTTTAGGAACCGTCAACATAGGCAAAACTTTTTTTGACTTCGGCCTAGTTGACGGCTATTAGCCGTCAAGAAAAGCCCTTCTGCAGCAGGATTGAGTTAATTGTTGACGTTTTATAACCGTCAAGAGAAGCTGAAATCAAAATTATATTTTTAATTATATATAATGAACACACACATAATATCAATAATCTAGAATATTTAATACATAAAATAACTATAAAATCTAATTTTTATATTAACAAACTGTATATTGTTCATACACCACAAACTTTCAATACACGTCCAACCACAAACACCCAACACTTGTCCAACCACAAACATATACAACCAAAGTAATGTAGTTTCCATACATCTTAGATGACGACAAGGCCATGGCTTTCTTCTTCTTGTTCTCCTTGTACATCCCCCACAGCATCGAGCCTAGCAACAATCAAGATTCCTCCAAGAATACTGCAATATCAAATATTACATTAATAAAAGTACTAAGTCTGAGAAAGGTAAGTTGCTGATAAGTTGACATACAAATCTACAGAGAGGCATGAAAGTAAATGCCTAGTAGTGGTTAGGAGAAGCATACAACACAGTAAACTTCCTTGCCCAAGTGCAATACTGACAACTATAACAATATCGAATGTATTAAAGTAAACATTTGAGTTCCACATAGAAAGAATAACTAAACCATATGCACACTATCGAATGCATTAAAGTAAACATTTGAGTTCCACTATATCAACTTTAGAAATGTGAATTTTCCAAATTTCTGTGTAAGCTCAACAATTATAGATGTAGTAATGTTTCAAGTATAATTGATGTTGAATGATTTACTTGTTGAATGATTTACAACTGCAACAAAGAGCAGTAGGAGCAACTGCTCTCTGTTATGAAACTGATACTCCACAAAGTGTAGCCAATAAACCATTCCTCCCATTATGAAACTGATACTCAAAGTTCCACCGATACTCACAAATTTCAAGTATGGTATCAGTACCTAGAGAAGGCAAACTCTTTATGAAACTGATACTCCAATTTAGGGATAATGAAGTTAGGAACACATACCCAAAATTTTAGCTCAATTACAAAGTCAAAAAACCCAGCAACATATGTATCAAAGATTGAAAGCCAAGTAATATGGCAAAAATGACCAAATGTCTATTGCCAAAGCAAAATTACGCAACTTTTCTTCCTCATTATAGCCCCCAGTGAAACAACCGAACTAAAAAAATCAATCTTCAAAAAACAAACCCAAAATTGATACCCAAAAAATGATACTGACATATAGAGTTGAGCAACATATAGAGGCTGAGCAATCAGTAGAAAAGATAAAGAGATATGAGCATTATATATAGGGCAAGAGCACATGAGCCTACCCTTGGCAGGAACATTGGACTAACTTGAGAATCGCAATTTTTGAAGGAAGCCCCCTTATTGGATAGTATCCGATCTCAGTTTCTGGCAGACTTAATGCACCTTATGATATATCATCTATAAGAAACAAAAATAAAGGTATTACAATGATAAGATAAAATTTCACTAAATTTGGAAATATAAGATAGGTATTATAAATGTTTACCTTTATCAATGAACTCTATAAATGCAAAATGAAGGGCAGAATTTAGGCCACCGCAGACACGACAATCAACAACCTTCAACGTGAACAATAAAGGTAGTTACAAAAATATTAAAAAAAGTGCCTAATACACATTAAAACATGGAGATGGTGTATATGTAGTAGTTCAGCTTGATGAAGAAGAAGATAAAAATCCAACTGAGAGTTCACCAAGTATAAAAATTGCTTCAAAGGAAATGAATAGCTTGCATTCAAAAAGTAAAACATATGAAGGCACACAAGTTATATATAAGAGTCGTCTTCCTTCAAATTATAGCTTTTCAGGAAGCCAAACATATTTTAAAAGTTATATCAACAAGTGAAACGAAACAAGCAAGGACATATATCTTACTCAAACTGCTATCTTGACAGATCAGAGAGAAGGATCACTTTTATTGCATAGCGCTATGAAGTTCCATCAACAGTACTATAATATTTTTTAATAGGACAAACCAACTTAAAAAAAATTTATCAAACCAATTTTTAAAAAATGAATATCAACTTTAATACGTCAAACCAATTTGTTAAGTTACGATGTGTTAAAACAGAAATGCTGATATCTAACTACAATATTACAAGGCATAATGAATATTCTTGTATTAAAAATTACTTCATATAATCAATTTATATGCAAACTTTGTCTAACACACTATCTAAAAATACTATGATAATCGAACACACACATGTGTAATATTCATTTCTGGGAAATCCAATCTCCGAAGGTTTGTACTGTATGCTAACAAAAGCATATAGTTCTTGAAAACCTATTTTGTATGCATGCGTACTATTAATCAAGAATTCTACAATGCAGTCAAGCACACATTACTAGTTTAAAGTGAAAGAATTGATGGAAATCATTGCCATTGAGATGTGAATTCTTAAAAAATAAGACAAAGTGGCTTTTCTCAAACAGTGGAGGAAGAAAATTAAGATATAAAAGAGTAGAAGCTACTCCTGCGTGCAAGTTGTGGCATATGTTGCTTTCCACATTGGAAGAATACATATCAAGATGAAGTTGGCCGTGGGCTTTCCAGAGGTGTCATCATTATCACCACCCTTTGGAAACATAATTACCACTAATCCCAATTGACCAAAATTAGACTTTTGTAGACAGGGTTTATTTGCCATTGACATTCTCCACGATTATGGCTTTCAAATTCCAGCAAGTTTTGGGTTCCTTTGCAGTGACCAATTGGAATATTGAACACATACAATCAAATTAGGGGGTTTTCGAAAGAGGGCTTCACCTTGGCATTCTCTCCTGTGTAGCCGCAGCCGATTCCTCAGCGAACACTACCTCGAGTAGGTAGAATGTGTAGATCTGAGGCACAAATTTTCAGAAATCAAGAAATGGAACCAACTTCAAATCCCTAAAATAATTTTTTTTACAAATTTGTAGGAATCAAAAGAGAAAAAGTTCCTTTTTCATCTATATCATCATCATAACCCAAAAAGAGAAAGAAACCCTAACAAAACCCTAAGAAATGGTACCTCATGTCCTCGAGGTTGACGTCATCATCGTCAAAATCTGCCTCCTCGTCCAAACGGCATCAATGGTCGATCGCGGCGTCGAAGCAGTGGAGCACGCTGTCGTGCCTCTTCTTCTCCCACCGCACCTCTTCTTCTTTCTGAGATTGCTCTTTCTTGGCGAAGGGGAGAACGATAAAAGATGGTACGGCGGAGTGCTCTGCTTCTTCAACGACCGGGATCAGGACAGCTGGACTCGAAGGAGAGGAGTGGGAGAAATAAAGGGAGGAAGAGAGGAAAGGACTCAGAGGAGAGGAGGAGAAATGGAGAGAGGAGTTGACAGAGAATTTTTTCATCGGAAGAAAGTTTGCTGCTTCTCTCCATAAAAACTAACCACAACCGTCAACAAATATAAACAATTTAAAAAAATTACTATAATGGCAGTCAAAAAATTTGTGCCAATTTTTTCACACATACATTAATTGACGGTTTTCATCAATCCGTCAAAAAAATTGTGTTTCTTGACGGATCCTCTAAAACAGTTAACTATTATGGTAAAAATTTGCTAATTTAACTTAAAATGCATGCTTTTTTTGACGTATACCTAAAACCGTCAAGATAACCACTATTGTTGACGATTTTTGACGACCGTCAACTTATAAACTGTCAAGAATCGTCATTTTTCTTGTAGTGTCCTCCTTTGATCCTATCTAAGTTTTAAATATAAAAGAGAAGGGAGACATCCGACTGTAGAGGCCTCTACTAACCCTAATAAACATCTTGTTCTCATCTAAGAGCAAACAAGGGAGCCAAGGAACACAGCCGAGCGCCACCCCAACTCAAGTAAGTAGTCCTATAAATTTCTAATCAACAAGTTCCTGCCATTTATAAAGAATAACTAGGATTAAGAGGGATTAGCCGGCGTAACATAGGTATCGGACACTGAATTCTTCATGATACTACTGCGAGCATCACGAGGAATTAGAGGGGGCACGACCAGTCGTTAAGCCATATAGACAGTGTGTCCGACCTGGGTGTAGGATGGATATTGAAATTTATCAGGTAAATCAGGGATCCAAGTAAACTGAGTCCTAGTGGTGGCTGAAATCGAATCGATCTAGACACTAGATTTGAGATTGATATCCTATTTTATCCAAGTTCAGTTTGGATACCCTGTCCTGCAAAAGTTACACTTGAATATCCAGTTGACTGCTACAGATAAGTATTTCCCGATACCCCAATACCCTGTATCAGAAATATCGAATACCCTATTGACGCTCAAATTCAGTACACGCAGAGAAGGCCAGGTATCAAGTCGAAGCCCATCAATGGGACCTTTAGTAGCAAGCATGAATCAATGTGTCAAATCCTTAACTGACCTGATTTAAACCATGTTCCCTATTATTGCTGTTAAGATAGGAACTTGAATATTGTGTAGCATCAGTAAGAAAAAAGTTAGGAGTTAGAGTATAGGTCGATATTGACATAAGGGGTGTCAACCAGTAGATGGGATATAGAATGTGTGTATTTCCCTGTTACCCTTCGAATACCGTCACATGAATTCCTTTGTACCAATGGGTACAAGCATGTAGGAACACCCTTGGTTTCCCTGTAACCATTTTGAGAGAGGGTTAAGGCTTGCTAAACCTATATGTAATGTAGGGTGCGAGCACATACTAAGTATTTCACTTAGAGCACATACCTGGTAGATAAGCATACCTCAATTAGAGGCATATACAAATGCCAGTAAGCAATATAGGTCCATGAAGGGGGTATAAACACATAAAGTAATACGTATATAGCTTTTCGTGGCCCTATCATCGATGAGCTTTCTGTCCTTCCGATGGGTGGCCAGGAAGACGGTCACCATGATGGGGTTCTCACCCCTCATGAAAAATATGTTTTCTATAAGAATTAAATTAGTTAGTTATATAATATACATAAATGAAGATTTATACTAAAAGCAATATAATTTAGTTACCTTGAAGTGGGTAAACCAATATGTCTTCCTCTCGTCCACAGCATCCGAGTAGTTGATCCAAGGGCCCCCATAGTTGGACCTTAGAAATAGCCCCAATGCCCTCTGAACTGATGGGGGACGATTTCTACACAATGATAATTAAATTTGTGAATATATTGATATAAGTATAAATAAATGTTAACTAATTAACTTACTTTATAGGCCCGTCAGACCAAATCTCCATCCCCGTCTCGTCCGGAGGGGCACATAGGGATCACTAGGATCATCCGAGTAGTCTCCATAGTGTCGTCCGCAAGAGGAATGCTGGACGGGCTAGGATCAGGCCTGAAACTGTCCGTCACAAGAGTACTGCCACGTACCGTCGACGTAGTCGAAGATATGAGTGGTTGGTACACTGGAGTACTAGGAGACGAGGGTCCGGAACCATCATCCAATAACGGAGTACCACTCCGTCCACTAGTAAAACCTCTACCGGCACGGGATGCACCGAGGTACGATCCTCTTCATCCTTCCATACCTGATAAAAAATAGATATCTACAAGAAATGTAATATATATTCTAAATCAAATATGCATGCATTTAGCATATCACAGTTTATAAAAAATAAACCCGGAGCAACCCTCTATTGAATTTGTAGATAATAACCATGCATTTAACATATCACAGAAACATCCATGTCTAGATAATAGCATCCAGAAACATCCATGTCTAGAAAATAACCAAGTCTATATAATAGCATCCAGAAACATCCAGAAACATCCAAGTCTAAATAAGTCTACCGAAAACAAATCTGATCAAAATTCATATTATATATTTAACTCTACCCTCTATGTTGGGGCATATAGCACTCCCTCAGCCACCGCGCATAAGAAGGGTCCACGCCAGTAAGATCATCTATAGGAGCTGAATGACTGGAACTCCCGGTGCAACTGCCTTCTGGTGTCACTTCCTCCTTCACAGCGATCTCGGCTTTAGGAATCACTTCCGCCTTAATAGTATAAGGAAACACTTCTTCCTTAACCTTGATCTCTACTTTAGGTATCACCTCCTCAGCAGCAGGAGGAAGCACTTCCTCCTCAGCAGCCTGAGGTACCACTACCTCCTCAGTAGCCATCTGTGCCTCTCTCAAGCGACGTGCTCGGATCATGGGTGCCATCTGGTAAGATTGATGGAAACATAGAGATTAATTAGGGGTTAAATAAAATGACAGTACATTTCACGAACGGTCAAGTAAGTATCGACTCATTGTTCTAATCCACGTGAATGATTCTGCACCAAGAATTAAGATGCTATATATATCACTTGGTATCATAAAACAAACCTAGTATAACTTGGTATGACATACCCCTCACGTACATTCACTCATAAAACAAACCTAGCTAGTATAATTAGGTATCATGTTGATACTCAAGTATTAAATTGATACTCAAGTATATATCGCATTGATCAATCAATTAGGGTTTAGGATCCGTGTCCCGTCAAATTTCTAAAACTATATATCTCATGTTGCCGATTGTACAAAATTACGATTTAGGGCCCGCCTTGAAATCGTCCGTCAAGCCAATCATACTCTCATGTTGCCGATTGTACATCCACGAACGGTCAAATAATTATCGACTCATTGTTCTAATCCACGTGAATGATTCTGCACCAAGAATTAAGATGCTATATATATCACTTGGTATCATAAAACAAACCTAGTATAACTTGGTATGAGGTACCCCTCACGTACATTCATTCATAAAACAAACCTAGTATAATTAGGTATCACGTTGATACTCAAGTATCAAATTGATACTCAAGTATATATCACATTGATCAACCAATTAGGGTTTAGGGTCCGTGTCCCGTGTCCCGTCAAATTTCTAAAACTATATATCTCTTGTTGCCGATTGTACATAATTAGGGTTTAGGGCCCGTCTTGAAATCGTCCATCAAGCCAATCATACTCTCATGTTCCCGATTGTACATCCATGAACGGTCAAATAAGTATCGACTCATTGTTCTAATCTACGTGAATGATTCTGCACCAAGATTTAAGATGCTATATATATCACTTGGTATCATAAAACAAACCTAGTATAACTTGGTATGACGTACCCCTCACGTACATTCACTCATAAAACAAACCTAGTATAATTAGGTATCACGTTGATACCCAAGTATCAAATTGATACTCAAGTATATATCTCATAAAACAAACCTATTTATTTCGTGTCCGTGTCCCGTCAAATTTCTAAAACTATTATACTGATAAATTTCTATTTATCTACTATAACGATAAATTTCAAAAACGAAATTGAAATTGAAACCCTAGAACATGTTGAGAAAACACAAACAAAGCATAAATAAAAATAAATACAAATTAGGGTTTAGGGTTTCGGACCTTGAAGAGGTTGGTCACAGAGAGGATCTCAGAGAAGGGGCGACGTCGGAGGGGGGCGCCAGAGGGGGAGACGCCGGAGGGGGTGGTCGACGGAGGGGGGGTCGCCGGAGGGGAGCACGACGGAGGAGGAGTAGAGGGAGGGTGTACGAAGTTTCGAAGGAGGAGAAGAGAAGGGACGGAGTGGGGAAGCACGCCGGAGGGAGGTGGTCGCCGGAGGTGGGGGCTCGACAGAGGAGGGAGGAGGAGAAGAGGGGGTGGTTAGGGGGTTCGATCGGAGGAGGAGAAGAGGGAGGGGACCAGAGTGGGGGAGGGCGCCGGAGGGGGCCGCAGTCGGGGGGGGAGGGGGTGATAGCCGGTCGGGGGGGGGAGAGGGGAGGCGAGAGAAGGATTTTGAGAGTGAGAGAGAGATTGGGAAATTTCAAAATTTAAGTAACTTTCGAATTTTCACAGCAACTTAGCGACGGACATTTGCCGTCGCTACATGAAAATGTTGACATTTACAGTAGCTTAGCGACGTATATATCTGTCGCTAATCAGTCGGTTGACATACTCCATCGCTAAATGGTCGTTGATTCGTCGCTAAACTTATTAAAAATTTAAGTGAAACAATCCGTCACCTGTAAGTCGCTTGTCGGTCGCTAATTGGCGACTGATTAAGCCGTTGGTAATAATGTAATCGCTATTTGCCTGTATTTTGGTAGTGGATGTCCATACATTATGTTTCACATTATAAGTGAAGACTTCAATGCGATCGCACGCCTCAAAACGATCCCATGGCCCTGGGATATCGTCCGTATAAACATCACCCTTGTGGACAAGTTGTCTAGTGATCTTGCGAGACTCGACTCGACTTACCATTCTTCTAAGCCATTCCTCATCTTTATTTTCCATACTTCTATGCAGGTCCCAAATCAGGGACCGCTTCAGTGACAAGCGGTCCCGAGAACTCTCTGTATTTTCATATTTTCTATCCTCAACTCAGGAACGACTATTATATAGCCTCCTTCTTAACTTGAATAAACCTTGTTCCATGAAGTACCACAAACCGTGCCATACTCTATATGAAAAGCATTAAAACCATAGAAACGTGTATGCTATAACTAGCATTGAAACCGTGGGAACATCTCTGTTATAATTAGCATTGAAACTGTAGGAACGTGTAAACTATGACAACAAATCGATAGTCTATGTGGTAGCATATCAAAACACTACTTTACACAAGACATGAAATTGATAGGACGATTGTCATTTTGAAAACCCAATGTGAAGAAATAACTATGCATCAAGTTCAATATTTTCTTGTTCTATACAAATCTGATACGGAATGGATTATTCCCTTAGCTATGTGAGTTCGTCTATTTTATTAGCATACTTACTCAATACGCAAGAAAACAAACACGATATCCATTTTAGTAAGTATGAGGGTAAAGTAGAGCATACGGTAAGCCCCTAATTTTTGCATATTACTTTTATGTAGTCAATATTAAACTATATTTTATGATCAATATTGACTATAGAGGTACTTTACCGCACCTTTAATTTTTGGAGCACAATAATTATCAATTTCTCAATTCTAGTTTCATATTCATAATTTAGATGAGCCCACCTATATTTTGATATATTATGTTCCACCCAAACTTATTTTCTTACACTACATATTTCTTGTACAACATTGGGATCAAAATAGTCATTTTAACCCTTACCATAAAACTCAATGTATTTTTTTAATCTTGATTTGAGTCCAAACCCGATCCAAGCATCTGGACCCAATATATGATTTTGATCTATTTTGAGCCTACTACACATGTCAATGGTGTCCTACTCAATTAAATTCTCATGTGCTATTTATTTTTAAATGGCACACAAGACCCATTAATTAGCCTTTCGGAGTGGATTTTGATACCATAAATCCTATAGGCCTAGAACTAGTCCAACTAGCCTTAGTAAGCCTATAATAGGTTACCATAACTAATTAGAATGAATTTAGATTGACTTTTAGAGGATTTTGTACATCCATAAAGGATTTGATACAACGTACCATTGACTTTCAAAATATGGAAACTCAATATTAACTCATTAATTCATCTAGGCATAACTTGGTGATTACTTGTCAAACCCTAGTCCAAACAACTTAGTGGAGCCCATTCTAGGTTGCCAAAAATTAATAGACCTATATTTGATTAATTTTTATCAATTAAATGGCAACTATGCCTTATAGATTCCATGTATATTGACTCAATATATCCTAGTTCCAAATAGGGAAACCTAGAGATACACCTTACCATATTTATTGATTGGAGGTCCAAAACTAAACCAAACCAAATCCCACACAACCCTAACGTATAAAACTACTAAGTTCATATTTGTCCATCCATAATTAGCCACCACCATCTCCCCATCCCTCAAAAACTGAAATCCCTCCCAGTCTCTAAAGCCGACATCACCTTCTAGCGTAACGACAGTTTAGACTCCTTTCCGACCCCCCATGATGCTCCACAAATATTTGTTGAGAAGCTAACGTGATCTGCAACAATCCTATCAAACCCGCACACATTCACAACCCCATCATAGGACACCAAAATAGTCCTACAAATCAGCTAATTCTAGCAGCTCAATTCTGTGCTAACCAGCAGACACGCTATTTGTAAATAGGGTTTCGTGTATTTTATGATCTAATGCTTTTGAAAAACTAAAACCAATGGAAAGATTTATGTGTCTATTTTCATATCTTATTGGCCATCCACACAATTCTAAACGGTTTGTCCGGGTCGTTCGTTTTGCTATAGTGTGTCAAGACTGAACCAAATATTTCGTATGCGAGTTCTCGACCACTTCTGGACCACCCTCATTCTATTTATGTTAAGAATATAGACATACTAATATTTCAACTGAATATACTTTTGCAGTATTTTATTGATGTTTATTATTTTTATAAAATTTGAACTTGTCACCATAATGTTGGAACATCGAAAATTCATAGAATATATGTGTCCATATGCTTTGGAACATCATGAGACTTGTCCAAAATAATTGGTGTGCATGTTTTGATAAGAAAAAAAATATTTTGAAATATTTTATACTAATTTTATAGAATTAATATTAATAGATGATTTATCGTTTTGGGAGCCAAAATTGGAAATAAGTCTAAGTATATTGATATAGATTCAATACAAGACTTGTGTACATATTTTTCTATGAATAAAATATATTAATTATTATTATAAAATATTATGATTAATTTTTCAGAATTAAATAAGATATTTTTATAATATTAAATATTATATTTATAGGTAGATTTAGTGCAATATATATTATATTGTGTAGAATAGCCATTATGACTAGTTCTGGTATATATATGTAATATGGTCTATATATAATATGTAATATGGTCTATATATAGTAAGCCTATATATGGTAAGTTATTATTGTGTTATTAATAGTAGAATATTTATTATAAGTGTACATGACAGAGGTAGCGAAGACATTGAAGCCCGACCGTCATTTCCTCAGCTAGAAGTTGCAGGCAAGTGTACATTGCCAAGTTTTTAGTACATGTTCATTTCTTTATTTTGTTCTATGGTTTCTATCTTTGTATATAACATGACGTAGGAATAGTTGGTACTTAGCGTCCGAATAATATTCAGATGCCGATGTCTATTTATTGATATTAAGTACCGATACTAGGCATGACGATATGTTAAATTTGTGTCCATTGACATGATAGACCATAGGACAAGGACACGATGGATGATGATGATATGACATGAAGTCTGATATGAGTTATTTGTGGCTATGGAATATGTGATAACATATAGTACTAGCTCACATGACTAGTTACTGGTACATGATTTATACTTGACTTAACTGGATAGTTCTAGAGCATAGGGTGGAGAGGACTCTACCGAAGTACCCGGCCGCCGTGACTCGTGAACATGTGGAGCTTGGTTATTTGCGTGTGTCTCGATCTCTATAGCAGAGCCTTGGAGTTGTTTCATGTTCACTCATTGGTATCACACGGTGCCATAAGTGATTTGCCTAGTTTGCTGGGCCTGGTATAAGATTGTCCTCAATTGTATTTTGTACATAGATGGTTATGGCAATTACTTTTCATTATATGGTGTAATGCCTCGCTTCGCATGAGGCATTTGGCTGACTTGTTGGGTATAATCAGAATATTGGACTATGACTTGTGTTGGAATATCAAAAGATTTGAGAATAGTACAGTCTCTCTGAGATGGCCTGATAGGAATGATTTATGGAATATGACTCGCTTGTGGGTCTATATCTCGTAAGAAATATTTGTGATCGGAATAAGAAGACAATTTTTGCAAGTGAATAGAACTGTCCCTTCTCCGCTACTCCTTCATACTTAATAAAATAGAGTATTATGTTGTTATGTTCTGTCCCTAAATTGTCTAATGATTTAGTTATTGAATAATAGAGATGCTTATGCTAAAAAATGTTTGTGATCAATAACACATGAACATGAATTTCCACTGTGAATCACACACTAAAAATGAATTGATATTACTGTCCATGTTTAATGCTGCAGAAGCGAATAAGATATTGAATCATGAACATTTTATGTAACTGTTGTCACCCTCACTATCCTAGATAGGGCTAATATGGCCATTTGCATTATTTTATTATTTGAATATTTATTTAAGTTATTATTATTAATATAATTACCTTGATGATTAAATTAATCATTTTTAAGATATATATATATATATATATATATATATATATATATATATATATATATATATATATATATATATATATATATATATATATATAGATATATATATTTATACAATTGAGTTATTTATAAAGTTTTTAAAATATAATTAATAAATATAAGATACAAATATTTAATTTTATTTATAAATAATTTTGGTTTATTTTATATAAATTCCTATGTATTTATCTTATACATGGGTATATACATAGTATATATATATATATACAAATTATATATATTTTTTTTTTATATATAATTTGTATATATATATATATACAAATTATATATATATATATATATATATATATATATATATATATATATATATATATATATATATATAAAGGAGAAAAGAAATATATAAAGGAGAAAAGAAATTATGTTTTTAAATAGAAATATTATAAGGGAAAATAATAAATGGGTTTTATTTGTATAAACAAATATATATATGTATATATTGTCTATGTATTGTATGTATTGTATATTTATTTAAATTATATAAATAATATAAACTAAATCAATATAAATTTGAGGGTTATTTATATAAGTATGTGTATTGTATATGTTTATTTATATAAGAATACATGTGTGTATATATAGGTGTATAACTATATATATTAGGATATATGTATATATGTGTGTGTGTGTATATATATATATATATATATATATATATATATATATATATATATATATATATATATATATATATATACATAAAAAAAATATATATATATATATACATATGTATATATATATATATATATTAGTTTATACTTCTTAACTAGCTAACATAATGTAACCAACCAACCCACCTAGCTAAGCAACCCACACAAACCCGAGCCATCAGCCCACAGCCAGCAACCCAAGCCCTCATAGACCGAACACACACACGTACAACTCTTCTCCTTTCCGACGGTTTCGAGACCGAAACCTAACCTTCCTTATTACATGATTAAGAGAGAGAGAGAGAAAGAGAGGGAGATTCTCAGAGAGAAACCCAGCCCCAACCCGTGTGCACGTCCCCCGTCGCCTCGACCGCCGGAGCGCTGCCCACCACCGGCCAGAAGCCGCGCGCACACACGCACACACAGTCACAGGAAACCCATTCCAAGTACCTATCTTCCCCGTCTCATTTCTTTGTGTATGCTTAATCAAATCGAGATCCGTAAGTTTCTACGAGTAGCCAATATGACCCTTTAGGAGTCCCATTGGATGGATTTGTTCATACCTAACCCTGCTGTCCGAAAAATTGACACAAAGTTGTCAAAAAATCACATTAAACTGGACAGATTTAGGAACATGGATCACTATTTTTGGAGGCAATTTCTCGCCAATCCTTCGGTCGATTCAAAAATCTGTTTGAAGGGACTTGTAGAAATCCTATAGGGCTCTGTGAACCATCTTTTAGTTCCTGATTTCGCTAACAGTGCGTCTCGAAAACTGATTTCCATATTCAGGAAAAATAGCATTCCAAAAATCAAAATTTAGAATTTTTTTCCGATACGGCGTGTGTCCTATCAAACCGGACGACTTGGTCGCAATCCGTAGGCATCAAAAGGCGCGTACGGATGTTACAGATATATGGGATTCGACGGAACTCGATTTTGCTGCGTATGCTTGACGAAATCAGTACGTATTCGTCGAGATACACGTATCGACCCTTTTAAAAATTTGTCAATTACGTTATGCACATTCATCATTTCGAGACAAAATTTATGCCAACAGGACCGTACGTATCATTTTTTTGGTCCTGTATGTCAAGTTTGGTCCAATTCTGAGAAGGTCAACCGGAACACTTTTTTAGCGACCCCGCGACACGATCCAACGGGCACGGCCCACCGAAATCCAACTTTGGCCATATGATTGGGTTCGTCTCATCAAACCGAACACATAGACATATAGTTTGATGGCTTTAGAGATAGTAGATATTGGCATGTTTTTCAGTGTAAAGCGGGTCCAACGACGGACATCGTTTTGGTCCAAAATTACCTTTTTACTCCTGTGTCCAGAATTAGACTTATGGATAGGCTATCCTAGCTAATTTGACCATTCTGAAAATGTTGGTATTATTTGTTTCAGCATTAGGAGATTATTGCACGAGTTGACCCTTCGTGGCTCATTGAGTGACAGTATTGATTCCTCAGTTCAGGACCAAGCGAGTACATTCTCTGATAATTTTTCACTCATGATATTTACTATGTTTCTTGTATTTAGTGTAGCTATTCATGATTCTTGACACATTGGTCACACGAATTGATATTTTATGGATCCCGTCATGAGTTGTTATTCCTTGTTCACCTTGGTGTACCTTGTGCAAGCCTTGTTGTAGTTCTTTTGCAATATATGGACACCGATTCTCGAAAAGACTTGCTACCTTCTCTTAGAATTCCGTGTCGTAATGAGTCATGGTTGGTTCCACTATACTAGTCGAGGGCGAGAGAATATTAGTCTATACATATGGTCAATACCCTTCTTGTGCATGTATAGATCATTGTCAGTGTTAATCATAAACTTCACGTATGATTAACCAGGCCAGTAGACCTTGTACAAGTTCCCAAGCCAGCCACATGTCTAAGCTAATATTCACTCATATGGGTAGTTGTTTCTTGACTCTTGTACATGATATGATCAGTTCTCTTACCTTGCCCTAGTTTACTACTTTACACTTGCCATGCTACTTTCATGTACATTCTATTTTACCCGTGTTTATTCTCTATATTTACTGTTACATAGCACTTGTCATTTATCGGGAACTGTTGTTGAAAATGTGCTCGTTCCATCCTGACTGGATATGTTGACAAAATTTTATAGATTATGGCGAGGACGAGTGTCCTACCTACTACGGTCCTCATGACGTAGTGGGCGTAGACCAAGAGACCCTAGTCCAGCAGGGGGTTAGTTCCAGCTGAGGAGGTTCTAGCGGTGACACAGTCAGATTAGGATTTGAATGGACTTTGTCTCCAGTTTATTACATTAGCATGTTATGTTATTTCAGACTTGTTTAACTACTTTGTGACTCACTCTGCATTTGTGTTAACTACTTTGTACTATGAGTTCATCTTTATCTTTATCCTTATCTTTATTCGTGCCATATATTCTTATTGTGATTGAGTTTATATGTATTCATTATATCCTCCATTCGGAGATGACATGTATTATACATTGTTAGATAGCATACCTACACTGTTCTACGCCATTTCTGCAGTGTAGGCTGGGCGCTGTTACGTACTCGTGCCCTTACATTGGGTGCGGGTCGTGACATGTGATGCCTGTGGTTCGTATTACGTATTTCTGGAATACGTGTACGTATTTATTCTTGTATTGCATGATTTCCTTGCTTAATTTCCTCCTTGGGCTGGTTTATTCTCGGTTTGGGTTGGCTTGGTTCGGTTTGGGATTGCTCTTGGTTCATGATGAACCCAAGTGAACCCCCTACCTACCACCACCACTCATATTTATTGCCTATTCTTCTTCTCTCTCTTTTCATTAATCTCTTCATCTTCTCCACCATTACTTCCTTACCTACCAAAGAGAGGGAGAGAGAGGTCTAGGCAAGTGCAACTTGCTTCCACAAGAGAACCCATTTTTATTGTTCTAATAGCTTCTTCTCATGTTTCTAAGACACATTAGAACTTGTCATTTTCCATTTTGAGGCTTTAATTTTTGTAGATCTATAAATTAGTTATTTTTAGATTTTGGTGGTTTTGATCTATCAAACTTCTTTGTTTTCAAGTTTTGATGGTTCTATGTTGTAAAGAATTTTATTCTACCCAATTTTGACCCTTGAAAAGTTGGATTTGGCCTTATTTTGACCAAGTTATGGACTTTTGAAGCTTTGGGTTCAACCCATGGAGTTCTTGCTGATTTGGAGAAGACAGTGAGCAGTGCGTGAGCTTTTTAGCTTGCGCCACTGAGCTGCGCGCGCTCTTTAGCGCAGCGCAGTCCGATCCATACGCTACCTTTTGGGAGCGTATGTCTTGCATACGCTCACTTGGGTGACAAGGAGTCGTATGGAGTCCATACGCTGCCTTTTGGGAGCGTATGTCTTGCATACGCTCACTTGGGTGACAAAAAGTCGTATGGACCTCATACGCTGCCTTTTGGAGGCGTATGGAGTACTTGCACTGAGCGTATGACTTGCACTGAGCGTATGACTTTTGCACTGAGCGTGTGGCCTTTGGCTGACTTGGTCTTATGTCAGCATGTCAGATTTGGTTTTATTTTCCTTAAGCTTGGCTCTTCTATAGCCCTGTATATTGATATTTTATTAGATATTTTACGTCCATTTTATATCCTTACGCCTTTTGTCCTGAACTTGATAATCACGAATTTACTTGATATGTTTGGAATCGATAATTGAGCATGACGTGATAGTGACCCGTAGTGGTGCACTCCTGACATAATAACCTGACATGACCTGATAGTGGCCTGTCGTGGCGCACTCCTGACAAGTACACTTGGCATGATAACCTGACATGATTTTCTTGATAGCTGTTGCGACGGCTACCTGACATGACATGACCTGTATAATAACCTGGACACCGTGGACGATTGTGCTTGTATAAATAAACCAGTCCTGTCTTGCATCATGTCTAGGACAGGGACTCCTGAGTACCACGGTCAGGAGTACCTACTAAAATGAACTAAGGCTAATAACTAGATTAATACATTAGTCATGACGAGATTTTCCAGCTACAGGCAATCCCGTTACCTGGACACGCCTTGGGATCTGTAGCCTGCCGTCGAGTAGGGCACATTTCCAGCACACTGTCATGTGTTGCACCCTTCAAGCTACCTAAGGGTACATTCGTTTCCTGGACGATGTACCCACCTGAATTCAACTATAATCTTTTAACCCGGGTAACCTGGATGGTCTGCAGGGCTTGTGGCTGTGGAATAATCTCACTGCATCTTGTTAGTAATTAGGCTTGTGACAACCCTAGTTAGTTAAAGTATCAAGCCGTAATTCTTGCTTGGCCGTGAAGTGATTGGATGGAGTCTAACCAGTCTAGTCTTGCCCTAATCCTGTTCCAGATTATTGAATGACCAGAATGCTTGTATTTATTTTACCGATAAATGGTGAGAATTCCAAGTTCTGTTCAGACGAAGGGTTACAACCCCGGTCCTTGTTTGGTTTACGGGTTGTAACCTGGTTATCTGAATAGTTCCATGGTTATCTCATCGTATATTATCCTGGTGTATTTTCTTTATTTTCAGTTCTTACTTTTATTTATATCGTGTGCTGATTGCTGGTTTTAGTTCTTAAGTGAAGCCTCCTTTGTGGCACTTGCTCTTTCTGGGGTCTGACCCAGCTGGTTTTGTGTGGCCAGATTTCGGAGCAGCTCCAGAGGATCTACCGACCTTCCAGCCAGATGGTGGCCACTAGACGGAACCCTGGCCACGAGTGGGTTATTTTTGGCTCTCCCACTATATTATAAAAATTATTCTTTTGAGGCATTTAGCCGACGAGCACCTGTTTAGCTCGATTGTACTTTTACTTACTGTCCGTCTACGGGCTGTAACATGATTAACAGATCCTAGGGTTGATCATGTATGACTAAACTCTTGCTAGTCCTGACATTTTGTAATGACTAGCTTCATGATCAACTGAATATGTAATGTTTGGGACGCCTTACTATTGTATATTTGATGATCATACATCTTGTGACTTTTACTTACTTGTTTGTGATTGAGACACTAGGCTTGTTTATGACCTTAAGAGACTGTTGGCTTGTAGATAAACCCTCATGTATCTAGACAGCCGTGACCGTATAGCGAGATGGATTCCATTTCATATACGTAGCTGGCTATGTCTGCCATCGCTCTCCAGTATTCTGGTTCTGGGGCGTGACATGACACATCTTTTATAGTGGCCCATGCAGGTCCAGAAGTCGCAATTAGTACAATATCGTAGTAGCGCTCGACTTAGAGTGCTGTTACGAGCCTGCTGTATATACATAAGATATAGGCTATAGGCTAAGGATACTCAATCACAAATAGAAAAAACTTCTAATTCATTGCTCTATACAACTGTCCTTTTTCGATATTGATTCTTGCACTCTAACTGTTCTTCTTTGATATAATCTATCTTGTGCCATATTGACTTCTTTCTTCAATCTATCTTTAGGATGACGAAGTCTAGATCTCAGCAATCGGGACCCACGGATACTGAGAGGTCTGCTACATCCCGTGGACCGGATCCAGTTGTATCCACTGCAGTCGGAGTAACTCCAACAGCATTCGGGGGCCCTCCTCCGCCAGTTACGAGGAACGTTCTTATGGTCGCTGCAGTTGCTTCTACCCCAGTACCTGGGGCTATGATGGAAGCATTCACCGGTGTTCTTTCTCCTTCTACGCAGAGGACTCCTCCATCAGTTGCTGGGGATCTGCCTCCTCCGCCTCCACTACCTACCGATATGGGGTAGATGTTTGCCTTCTTTTGGAAGATGATGGAGGCCCAGCAGGACCAGTTTGAGACGAGTCAGCAGAGGCAGGCAGACACGATACGTCGGTGCATGGAGGATGCCCACCAGCTCGCTCTAGCAGTAGTAGAGCGAGGACCTCCAGCTCAGGGAGAGCAGCCTAGGCCGGGCAATGTCATGTCCCGTTCCCGTAGGAGCAATCGTCCTCGCTAAGGCGTGATGTCGTACGAGCCTAGATTGTGCTCGTGCAAGGTGGGTTCCATAACGGCCGATTACAGCGGCGGCGACGAGGTCGTCGCACAGAAGTCCCAAGCAGAAACATTGAACATGCAGCAAAAATTTAAAGACAAAACACAAGTTATTCAAAAGAGATCTTTATTGATATTGAACAATGAAATTACAATAGGCGCAAGGCCATGATTACAAGCCTCTCGTGCTCACTTTTCTCTCATTTTACAAGTCACTCTTCTCTCTCTCATCTTTCGATACAATGCTTGAGCCAGCGGAAGCTTCCGAAGGCGATGTCCATACATTATGTTCCGTATAAATCTTGACTCCATGTGACCGCACGCTTCAAATCGCCAAAGAACTCTATGCCTCGACGCATCCAAGCGAGCTCTGTGCCACGAGCTTCTACCTGTGCCTGCACATGAAAACTATGTAGGTGTCAGTACTCAACTGTACTGGTGGAATGAGCTCCTCGCCTACCCATACAAAACCAACACGTTTGATTTACTTTGTGCAACATAGTCCTTTCTTATTAATTGTCTTTCTACTCTTACCTTAGGATCAGTTTTAGGACAGACGCCTTGGCCTATTTTGTGTCTCAAGACCATTTCCTGCTTGCAACGCAACGTTAACATATATCTTGCCTTTAGACTCTTCTTTTACCGACAACGTTAACCTATCAAGTCATGTTTGCCTTATGGCTTAAAATCAGAGAAGTACCTACACAATGAGGCTCCATTCCCGTATGACCGCGCTACAAACCCTTGCTGAGGTCGTGCCTCGTAACTCAGTGAGACTTAACCATATCGCTGCCTCGCGGCCCTTGTTACTTTGATCATCAACTGATCCATTCGAGACTTGTGTACTTAGTGTCACTTAACCAACTTGCCTTACGGCGATTCCTGACTTAAACCCGAGATGACTTCAATCCAACTTGTGCAACTCTATGCCAACATCTTAAGACTCGACGCCAAAACTCTTGTCGAAGTACGACGCCTATGTTGATGCCAAATCTTAGGCCCAAACATTCCTTGTGTTCTAACTTGTACACAAACCATCAACCTGACACCTTGATATAGTGCACTCAAGACCTGACTCAATCCAAGGGCACACTCGCGGATTGCCGCCCGTGCCGACTCATCTATATGAACTTGGTCACTAGCATGACAAGCAATCTTGGACCTTCATTGGATATGAGGGTACGTTCGTCTATAACGAGGCACAATCTCGCCGAATTTCCCCTAATATCCGCTCTACGGTGCACCCCTTGGGTCAGGTCGCACACCATCCAAGGGTCCCGTAAGTACGTGTTCCTCCTAGGCCAGACCAGTCCCCCGTGGCCACGGGTACCGTCTGAGGAACAAATCAAATCCTTGTGCATCGGTACACAAGTTGTCCAATGACCATGCAGACTCGACCCACTTCGTCATTTCAGGACCGTTTGATTGTCTTTACTTTCATTGTTTTACTATCTTTTGAGTTCCACATTCAAGACTTCTATTATTTAAGACCCCTCGACGACCCAAGGTCGCGAGCATTCTTTCCATGTTACCATATCATTTCATTCAACTCATGAATGCCTATTCGATAGTCCTTTCTCCAAAACTCATTAAATCAACCATGGTTCATGCCTTAACGCTAAGTCCATACATCGTGACTCAAACCGACTTACATTCTACGCGACACTATCGCCCAAGTCATACTTTATATGACGGGCCTTGAGACCGTAAGACTATGTAGTTATACCCAACCGTAGAACTCGTAGGACCGTGCTTGCTACGACTCCGATAGCCTTTCTTACATAACTGGCCTAACTTAATGCACAATGAATCGATGAGCAAAGGCTGCGTCAAGTCTCGCATTGCGAAAATGTGCCGCGCATGCGTTTAGCTTTGAACGACCATATCATTTGGGTGCCTAGACTTACGCCAACAGCCGTGCGACGCAACTTAACTCATGGGGCAAGCCACGGCTATGCCAAGCCTTGGAAGATAGGACCGTGTATGCTTTATGAAGCATTTATGCGGGCGATGCCTATGACTGAGGCTACATTCATAGCTTCGTCTGCTCATCCAACTTTCCTTTTCCCAAGCTACGGGACGAAGGATCGAGTTTCATTTTCAAAGCACGCCGTGCACCAACTCTAAGACGATCGTTGGACCTTTCCATATTCTAACTCAATTCGACCCTTCGGGATTATTCCCTTTAGCTATGTGGATTCGTCTCTTTTATTATCAAGCCTACTTGTGCAAGTTAAAAACATGCAATTTATTATGTGAAGGAAAAGATGAGGCGAGTTCACCGAAACTACCCACCTGAGCAAGCGGTCGCCTCGATCGAGCGATGTCTTCGAGCAACCGTTATAAGGCTAAGTCCGAACGCCGTTGGCGTTTCGATTCCTCCGATTGACTGAGCGGGACGGGGCACTACAGGCGACATCCAAGACTTCAAAAAATTGGGGCCTCGGGATTTCAAGGGGACCGAGGGCCTTGTCTATGCAGATGACTGGCTCGAGGATATCGAGCATCTCATGAGGGTTTCTCGTCTTGCAGATGACCTGAAGGTCGAGGCGGTTGGACTACAACTGTTAGACATCGCTCGTACTTGGTTTAGGAACGAGCCGGCTCTAATTGGAGAGGGCCACACCTGGACGAAGTTCAAGGACTTGTTCTAGAAGAAGTTCTTCTCCCTTACGGACAAGATTGATATGGCGAGGCAGTTTCAGAACCTCCAACATGGAGGCATGTTTGTTGAGAAGTACGCTACAGAGTTCGGCAGGCTGAGCCGATATGCAGAGTACATGGTGTGGGACCCGGAGATCAGGGCGAGCCTCTTTAGGGAGGGGTTGTCTTTGGATGTGAAGATCCCCATTCCCTTTTTTTACTCGATGTATGCTGAGATCCTTACGTAGGCATGCAAGGTGGAACGAGAGTTGGGCCTGAAGCCCAAGAGGGACCGTGATTTCTTTTCGGGGGCTACTAGCAGCGCGAGGGCTGCTAAGCATCCTCAGCTCTAGCATCATACTTTCCAGGCACCACAGCAGCTTTAGACTCCGGCTAGGGCGCCCGTTCAGCTGGCACCACAACAGCAGCAGAGGCAGGTGCAGCACGTCCCTCAGTACCACTTCTGCAAGAATCCTGGACACATTTAGGAGGTTTGTAGGAAGAGGCTGGGAGTGTCTCTCCATTGTGGTGCCATAGGCCATCAGTTGAGGAAGTGTCCTGTGAACCCTCGTATGGCAGTCCAGGGAGCAGGTGCATCTCCAGGAGCACCAGTGAAACCACCTGCAGCACAGCCGAGGGGGTCCACCACTTCTGACCCAGCAGCAGCAATTTGCTCAGCACCATCATTAGAGGGGTGCTCAGTGCAGAGCGTCTGCTCTGGCGGTTGAGGAGGCCGAGCCCGTCGGCGTTGTCATAGCAGGTTCTGTTCTTCTTGATTCTATTCCAGCTTCAACTTTATTCGATAGTGGTGCATCTCATAGTTTTATATCTGTATCTTTTGCTCTCAAGCATGATATACCTGCTGAATCTTTAGGTAGGACTTGCAAGATCATGAGCGGGGGAGGTATTATCCTAGTCAGTGATGTTTGCAAAGGGTGGAGTATTTCATTGGGGGGCCGGGAATTGAGCGCTTGTTTTCTCTTAATGCCACTTTCGAGCTACGATATTGTACTCGGAATGGATTGGTAGAGTTGGCACTTTGCTATCATAGATTGTAGAGGAGGTAGGGTAGTGTTCAGTCTTCCAGGGGAGCCAGTATTTGAGTTTGCTAGGAAAGCAGCGGGGCAGACTGATAGTGCTATTTGTGGAGCTATGGTGGAAGACAAGGAGCTGCCTTATCCATTGATTATAGAGTTTATGGATGTCTTTCCATACGTGTAAGCCCCTTGATTTTTGGATTTTATTTTTAATTATTTTATTTCATATGGATATTTTAATTTATTAAAGTCAATAATGACTATGTTAGTAGTTTACCGTAGCTTTGACTTTTGGAAGCACAACAAATATTGTTCTCTCAAATCCAGTTCCATATTTGAATTCTAGACTCATCCACCTTGAGTTTGATATATCATGTCCCATCTAATTTTTCTTTTCAACATTCCTTTGACTTTGCACAATTCGGGCCAACATAGGCCAATTTGGTCATTGACGTAATTTAAAGCAACTTCCAATTTGATTTTTAGACTTGACATAGATCGAAACCGTATGACCCAATATATGGTTTTGATCCATTTTGAGTCTACAATGCACATGCCTAGGGTGTACCATCCAATCGATTTCCCATGTGCTACTTATTTGTAAATGGCACATGAGACTCATTAAATTGATTTTCGGGTCCAATTTGACTAGTAATGCTACTCGGACCCTAACCTAGTCAACCCTACTAGTTAGAGCCTAACTAGGAGTACCAAAACCAAGTATACATATATTTAAGAAAATTTTAGAGGTTTAATTGTAGCCATATGTAATATTCCCTTATATATTTGGCTTGGTCAAACATCTAACCAAAATAGGAAACCTATTAATAATAGTATGATTTGGAGAACCAAATCCTATCAAAATTAGATCAAACCAAAGCCCATGCACTAAATATATATATACCTATCAAATCCTAACCATCCCCCTCTCTCATAACCGCACACTACCCCAAAAATTCCCCCAAACCTAGCGGTCACCACTCCAAACCCGAAACCCTAGTCGACCCCCTTTCTTCACAAAATATAATTTCTCCTCGGTTTCTGTGCCAACAACAACCACTTGGATGTCCCTCTAAATATCCCCTTCCACCCTATCAACTGTAAGAGCAATCTTACGGCCGTTTGAGAGGTGCACGATGCGCTACTTGGCCGAAACTCCGTCGAATCGAAGTCTGAAACGTCATAGCAGGTTAGTCGACTTGTAGATGATGTTTCATCCACTTTTTCTCATCCATTTCTCCTTGAACCAAATCTGAGAGTTAACTTTGTATGTCTAATCCAACCTCTGATCGTCGGATCTCCTAGTTCAAAGCGGTTTGCCTGTGGCATTAATTCTACGACAGGATATCCAGAATAAATTCTTTTGCGGGCCACTTTTTGCCTATCTAAGGTTAATTTCTAACCTTTCTATATTTTTATTCAGAATCTAGACATTGATACCTTTTCGATGCATATCTGAAAGTTAGGTTTCACATCCGTTTGCTATTTTGAAAAATTTATGACATTTGTTGTGTCACCGAACTCCGAAAAATTCTGTTTTCCTTGTCCAAAAGTGTCAAAACTCCATGGATCCATATTAAACTTTATGTTGTGCAAGGTTTAACAATATAAATACTATTTTAACTAATTTTTGGAATTTTTACAAAATTTACTAATTTTATTTTAATCGTTGTTTCGGGACTAAATTAATGTGTCGAATTGAGGAAGTCATATGTGGCATTGACATAAGACCTCTTGTGAAAGGTTGCCCTATTGAAAATATAATTATAGCAATATATAAGTATTTATAGATAAATTCTAGAGTTTAAATATATTATTTTATTATAATTGTAAAGTATTTACGAGAGATTTTGTTACTTATATGTACTTATATAATAGATGCAGTGTCGTAACAATGTTATGGCAACTAGGAGGTGTAGATACTCATATAATTTATATATTGTGTGTTGATATAAAATATTAAATGTAGTATATTATTATAGGTGAGCTTGGGAGGATCGACAAGGACACCGGAGTTGGACAGGCTTACCCGTAGATAGCAGTTACAGGCAAGCGTGCCTTGCCTTTGTTACAGATTATTCTTTTCCATTTTTTTGTTCTTTTTGATTAGCATTGCATGACGTAGGACGTTGATACTTAGTGTCTGTTTATAGACGGGTGCCGATGTCATGATAGTGACATCGAGTATTGACATTAGGCAGTACGTACATACTGATGTATCCATTGACACAATTGACCACAGGACACCGATACATTCATGATGCGAGGTTTACATGACTATTCGTGGTATTGAACTTGTGTTAGCATTCCAGATTTCTTTATTAGTCTTGCTTTTACTTTCGAGATGACTGTACAGACTTGACATTGCTAGATTCTAGACATGGGGATTGGGGAGAACTTGACTACAATATCAGACCTATTATCGTGTGGCCCGTTGTTTAGTGACCTTTATCTCTGTAGCAGAGTAAGGGATTATTACTGTCAAAAATTGATTGTCCTTGGTGCCACAACACAGGTACTGGGGACAATACCCTACTGAGGTGCTAGTGAGCCTTAGTGGAAGGGGTCTGGTATTCTAGAAAAGTATCTCACTTGCATATCACATAGATGGATATAGTAGATTGCCTTAGTTCATAGTTTTATTTTTTGTACCTTGGCATGTATATTATGCACCTTGCTATTTGTGAGACTCGTCTCACAGTATCGGTATTTATATACGGATACGTATTTTATTGTGTATTTTGTATTTCCTTGGTTTTCGTAATGCTTTAAATTTTTTCCTAACTTATAGATTTTCTCGTTGGCCGGCATACCGCCAGTATACCGGTGTATACCGACGGCATACCGTCCAGACAGATTTTCCACATTTTAGATATTTTCGATTTCAGATATTTTCATGAATAGTATTTCCAATATTTTTCTGAATTGTGTTTTGGATATTTTGATGAATAGTATTTAGATATTTTCGTGAATAGTGTAGATGCACCCTATTACCCAATGGAAAATTGGTTTTGTTTGGATGGCCATGATTGACTTAGATTTTCACATGGATCACGATCCGACGGCTAAGATTAATTCCCTCTTCTATATATACCATTTCACTTTCTCTCTCCTCTCTCTTTTCATTCTCTTCACTCTCTCTTCATTTCTTCTTCCCTTCTCTCCCCCTTGGAGCTTGCCAAGAGCTTGGCCTTGAGGCCCAGAGTGTGGTTTCGTACCCCTCTTGGTGGTGGAGTAGAAGATTAGGCTTGGAGCTTAACCTAGGCAAGTACATATTGCCAAATCTATGAACCATATTGTTTTGTTGTCATTTTTTTATTTTTCTTGGTATTAAATGCTTAGAATTTCCCAAACTCATTATATTAAATATGTTTTCCTTATGATTCTCGTATATATGCATGTTTTCCAAAATTTGTTTAAATAAGGTTTTGATTTTCTGTTAAAACCCAATATGGACTTAGTAGAAAACTTGGTATCAAGAGTGATACTAGTGTTACCATCATGCATCTTGGTCACATATACATATATGAGGCCCTCACATAGTTTGCATATCATAGATTTTGAGTTTGGTGGCAATCGAAACCTGTTTCGGTGTCCCGAAAACCACTATTTGAGAGTATTTTGAGGTATTGATCTATCAAATGTTTTGATTTATGAAAACTAATACTGCCATGTTGTAGGGAATTCAATTCTATGCAATTTTGACTTTTGAAAATCTGAATTTTGATTTAAAACGAAGTTTTTATGGCCGAAACAAGTTTTGAATTTTCAAAAATCAACTTTCTGTGACGGTTCGAAAAATTCGTCGAAAATCTGCAGAAATCCGTCGGAAAATCTGAACTTGCACCACAAAACTTGCTATGACACTTCGAAAAAATCTGCCGAAAATCCACAATAATCCGTCGGATAATCCGGTTAGGCTATTTTTGTCTGTTTTTGCCCGTTTCTGCCCGTTTTTGTCCGTTTTTGATATTTTCTTCGATTGTAATGATTTATTAACATGATTAGATGATCTTGCATAGTTAGAAAATGATTGTACACCCTATATACACTTGACACTAGCACATGTTCAATCAATTTCTATGAAATGTACTTAGCTTAAATTATTGTTTCCCACATGCCATGATATGTCTTTTGATAGATTCTTTCTTACAAACTATGATAATTGTTACATGTCTTCCTTGCTTACATGATAGTGGTCCGTCATGGCGCACTCTCCTTACATATCTTCTTTGCTTACTAGATAGTGACCCGTCGTGGTGCACTATTGTACATGTCTTTCTTTGCTTACATGATAGTGGCCTGTCATGGCGCACTCCCTATAGTGGCTCGTCGTAGCGCACTCCCAGCTTCCAGTTTATTATGTTTTCTTGTTGTGGCTTTTTATGGTGCACATTCTCGCTTTTGTCCAGTCTTGCATGTCTCATGTTTAGGATGGATTCTGCGGAATGCCACACCCAGAATCCAAGAAAATGGTAAGGATTATATAACTAGATTGATCATTAGAACATGGGTGGGGAGGATTTCCCAGTTACCTGTTGCCTTTGGTCTAGGTCGTTATAACATTTAATTTAAGGGTTTGGAGCTATCCGTCGAGATAAGCACTCTTCCAGCTTCACTATCGCGTGGGAGCACAAGGATACACCTGTAATCACTTTCTGGCATGACCAATAGGTGTTAACAGGCAGGTAACCGGACTTGGAATTCTCAAACTTGCATTTGTTAGTAATTAGGATTGTGACAACCCTAGTTAGCTAATGTATAAAGCCGTACTCATTGCTTGGCCGTGACTATTGTATGGAGTCCAGTCTAGTCTAGTTTGTCTAGGTAGTGTCCGAATTTGTTTATTTTAGTACATCTTTGTTTATGCTTTACTTTTGTCGGTAAATGATTATATACTAAAGTTCTGTTCAGGAGAAGGGTTACAACTCCGGTCCTTGTTTGGTTTACGGGTTGTAACTTGGGTTTCGGAATACTTCCTAAGTCATCTTATCATTTGTCATTCTATATAGTATCTTACATGCTCACATGTCTCAGTTACCCTACATGCTCACATGTTCCAGTTATCTTACATGCTCCAGTTACATAACATGCTCACATGCTCCGTCTACTTAACATGCTCACATGTCTAGTTTATCTTTCATGTTCACATGCTTCCTTTTTCTTACATGTACACACTTTACATTATGTTACATGTCCTTTACTTTATGCTACATGTTGCTTTACTTATTGTCTTTCCTATTCTCGGGATAAGTGCATTGGTAGCGCACGAGTCTCGATTTGCTTTTACTTATTTCTGTCTCTATCCGTTGCTATGAATTGCATGCTGGTTTTAGTTCATAGTTTGTCTTCCTTTGTGGTACTTGCTATTGGGGGTCTGACCCCACTGGTTTTGCATTGACCAGATCTAGTTGAGGAGCCCGAGGATCTTCTGGACCTTTCTCTCAATGGTGACCACCCGGAGCACCAGGGGACTTGAGTGGGTGTTCTTTCTCTTACCCACTCTTTTCTGTACATATTCTTTTGAGGCGTTTAGCCACCGAGCACGTGTTTAGCTCGTGTTTTGGACTTGACATTTGGCCTACGGGCTTAGACATGATGTTATATTTCTAGACTGCAGCTAGAAGCTGATCATGTATTACTTAGTCTTGCTAGTTCTTCATTTTGTATTACTATCTTCATGATCATCTATATATTATAGTTTGGGACGCTTTACTGTCTTATATGCTTGATGATCATATTCTTGTACTTTACTTCTTGTCTGAGACTGAGATATCTAGGATTTTGCGACCTAGGATTGACTGTTGGTTTGTAGCAGTGACCCACATCTATACAGCTTATACGTTGTTTCGGAGTACTGGAGTACTTTGGTATACGTAGCTGGCCTGATCCGTCCCTACTTGCCAGTATTCTGGTTCTGGGGCGTGACATAGGTTTTAGTGGTGGCCCATGCAGGTCTGATTTATCAGATATATGGGGGTTGCTGGTAGTTATCTCAGTCATAAATTCTTCTCCATTGATATCCTCCGTATTACTCTCTACCTTTGATATTTGACCTGATATCTGCTTTGATCGTTGATCTTTCTTGTTCCCTCGACCTGATCCTTGTGCCCTTAAACTTTCAGGGGCACTGTTCCTGGTCCTTCTGATCAGATTATCCGTATCCCAGCTATGGCGGGTCAGCTTCCGCCAGTTCTTCCAGTTCGGGATGAGCATCCTCAGCATTCGGGAGCAGAGTCTAGAGTGGACCGAAGGGCAGAGTCGCCAGTTCCTCCTGTTCAGCCAGCAGTACCAGTTCGGCCAGAGCAGCCAGAAGGTGTTATTCGAGTACTGGTGGATGTTCTGAGATATCTCATGGCATCGCAGCAGCGTCAGAGTGATGTTCTCACCTATTCTGTCCAGACGGCTTTGGACAGAGGTGGTGCTCAGGTCTACAATTCTGCGAGCAGTTTTAGGCGTCTTCATCCCCCATACTTCTATGGTACAGAGGATGCTATTGCGTCTGATGCATGGCTTCAGGATACTGAGGCCATTCTGGAGGCGGCAGGGATTCCGGCTAGGGAGCGTGTGGCAGTTGTCAGATTGCAGCTCTTGGATTTGGCCCGCGACTGGTGGACGGCTCATAAAGTATCTCTTGTGGCACCGATAGCTTAGGCAGATTTTAGCGAGAGGTTTCAGACTCGCTATTTTGATGCGGTGTCGTATTATGATCTGCAGCAGAGGTTCATTGGCTTGCGGCAGATGAGCAGGACCGTCGACGGCTATGCGACAGAGTTTAGCAGGCTCAGTCGGTTTGCCCCTTCCTTAGTGGCGATCGAGTTGGACCGAGCAAGGAGGTTCCAGCAGGGACTTCATCTGGAGATTATACTGGCAGTTGAGCAGCATGAGTTCCAGACATTTGATGCAGTGATGAGGGCGGCGAGGAGGCATGAGTACACCTCGCAGAGGATCGTTGATAGAGTCGGAGGTCAGAAGAGGTCTCACATTCAGAGGGGATCTTCTGCCCAATCGTCAGCACCAGCACCAGCAGTTAGGACATTGGAGATTGGATCACCTAGAGGAGCAGTTCCAGCAGCTTCCTTTCAGCAGTCATCTCAGATGCAACCTCAGCAGCAGAGGTCGTCTTCATCTATTGGATGTTCTCATTGCGAAAAGCCTGGGCACGTTCTTTTTGAGTGCCGTAGGGCACATAGGTTGTGTTTGGTCTGTGGATCTTCAGACCATATGATGGGATCTTGTCCACGGAGGGCTAGTTCTTCCTCAGTACATCCGATTCCATCGACTACCCCGGTAGTCCAGCAGTATAAGGCTCAGGTACCTATTCAGCATCAGCAGACTCAGAGGCATTCACCAGCGCAGTCCCGGATATTCCAACAGCAGAGGCCTCAGCAGTATGTGCAGGTCCAGGCACAGAGGCAGCAGGGCCAGCAGCCGGTTAGAGCAGCAGTTCCGAGGCGTGGGCAGGCAGAGTTTAGTATGTTAGAGCAGGTTTTAGCCGAGGGCAGTCATATTGTAGGTATTGTCCTATTCTTCTTCCACTCTTATTTATCCTTTGGGTTACACATATTTGGCGAGTATCTCGTCTCACTCTTCTGTCTTCGTATCTTGAGATACATGATATTTATCACATGTCTCGACTACGAAGATACGTCCTGGGTAGGGTCATGTCTTGTATTAAGTCATTGGTACCGGCTTATTTTGATAATTGACTTTTATTCAAGTTGTGGAGTCAGCGTAGGCCTGCTCCTACTCAACTGACTCAGGAGACATGTTTATTCATATGCCTCCATCCCTTCTTGATTGTAGTTGTGTTATTGCTTACGCATTTACCTATATTACTGTTGTCTTTATCTTACCAACATGCCATGCTTTGTTTTGATTGACATGATTTTCAGCTCTTTCGTTTGGTTTTCATGCTTGACTAGATTTAGGAAATTCCGAGGACGGAATTTATTTTTAAGTTGTGGAGAGTTGTGAGACTCGTCTCACAGTATCGGTATTTATATACGGATACGTATTTTATAGTATATTTTGTATTTCCTTGGTTTTCGTAATGCTTTAAAAAAAATTTCTAACTTATAGATTTTCTCCTTGGCCGGCATACCGCCAGTATACCGGTGTATACCGACGGCATACCGTCCAGACAGATTTTCTACATTTTAGATATTTTCGATTTCAGATATTTTCATGAATAGTGTTTTCGATATTTTCATGAATAGTGTTTTGGATATTTTGATGAATAGTATTTAAATATTTTCATGAAAAGTGTAGATGCACCCTATTACCCAATGGATAATTGGTTTTGTTTGGATGGCCATGATTGACTTAGATTTTCACATGGATCACGATCCGACGGCTAAGATTAATTCCTCCTTCTATATATACCATTTTACTTTCTCTCTCCTCTCTCTTTTCATTCTCTTCACTCTATCTTCATCTCTTCTTCCCTTCTCTCCCCCTTGGAGCTTGCCAAGAGCTTGGCCTTAAGGCCCAGAGTGTGGTTTCGTACCCCTCTTGGTGGTGGAGTAGAAGATTAGGCTTGGAGCTTAACCTAGGCAAGTACATCTTGCCAAATATATGAACCATATTACTTTGTTGTCATTTTTTTGTGTTCCTTGGTATTAAATGCTTAGAATTTTCCCAAACTCATTTTGTTAAATATATTTTCCTTATGATTCTCGTATATATGCATGTTTTCCAAAATTTGTTTAAACAAGGTTTTGATTTTCTGTTAAAATCCAATATGGACTTAGTAGAAAACTTGGTATCAAGAGTGATACTAGTGTTACCATCATGTATCTTGGTCACATATACATATATGAGGCCCTCACATAGTTTGCATATCATGGATTTTGAGTTTGGTGGCAATCGGAACCCGTTTCGATGTCCCGAGAACCTCTGTTTGAGAGTATTTTGAGGTATTGATCTATCAAATGTTTTGATTTATGAAAACTAATACTCCCATGTTGTAGGGAATTCAATTCTATGCAATTTTGACTTTTGAAAATTCGAATTTCGATTTAAAACGAAGTTTTTAATGGCCGAAACAATTTCTGAATTTTTAAAAATCAACTTTCTGTGACGGTTCGGAAAATCCGTCGGAAAATCCGAACTTGCACCACAAAACTTGCTGTGACACTTCGAAAAATCCGTCGAAAATTTGCAATAATCCGTCGGATAATCCGGTTAGGCTATTTTTGTCTGTTTTTGCCCGTTTCGGCCCGTTTTTGTCCGTTTTTGATATTTTCTTCGATTGTAATGATTTCTTAATATGATTAGATGATCTTGCATAGTTAGAAAATGATTGTACACCCTATATACACTTGACACTAGCACATGTTCAATCATTTTCTATGAAATGTACTTAGCTTAAATTATTCTTTCCCACATGCCATGATATGTCTTTTGATAGATTCTTTCTTACAAGCTATGATAATTGTTACATGTCTTTCTTGCTTACATGATAGTGGCCCGTCGTGGCGCACTCTCCTTACATGTCTTCTTTGCTTACTAGATAGTGACCCGTCGTGGTGCACTCTTGTACATGTCTTTCTTTGCTTACATGATAGTGGCCTGTCATGGCGCACTCCCTATAGTGGCTCGTCGTAGCGCACTCCCAGCTTCCAGTTTATTATGTTTTCTTATTGTGGCTTATTATGGTGCACATTCTCGCTTTTGTCCAGTCTTGTATGTCTCATGTTTAGGATGGATTCTGCGGAATGCCACTGTTTGCAAAAATAAAAGTTGATCTTTATTTCAACAAACTTTGTAAAGAAGATTACAAGAATTATGGGAAAGTATAACTATAGGAATCCGATCAGAAGACGATCGCTTTATCCCTTGGACGATATGAACTTTGAAGACGGTAGCCTCTGAAGTTGAAGGCAAAAGCCACTGAAGAATGCAGCAGCACTTGGGCAAGAACTCCTGAACTCTCCGATCTCTGTGTGTATGTATGATCCCCCTAGGAAGGACTTGAAACTCTATTTATAGAGTTCTGGAAATAACTACTTTTTAGTTATTCTGGACTACGCAAGTTGGATTACGCTGCATTGGACCGCACAGACATCAGACTGTATTAGCAGTTGCTTGATCGTGGGCCAACTGTATTGGACACATGGCATTATTTGATTGAAATACACATGATCATGTACAGACGGTTACCACGTAATGAGTCATTGATGGCATGAAGGCCACGTGTACTTTGTCAGCTGTAGTGATGGAGTGCGCCACCTGAATTGTGCTGGCTTCGGATTGCGCTAGGATGGACCGCGCTGGTCTGGATTGTGCTGCAGGCAGATTGCGCTGCATGTACAGCTGTCCTCGAGCGCTATGCTGCACGATAAACGAACAGTTTCCTAGTTCTCCGTGCTGTCAGCTGTCAGAAGATCTGATTCTCTGTCAGGTAATGATGACGATGCCACGTCAGCTTGCGCACTTGGATGAGTGCGCAGTTCAGCCTGCGCAATCGAATTATTACGCAATTTGTCTTCTGTGCAGTTCACTTGAAGGATGTATAATTTGATTTTCAAGACTTTGTTGATGGGTGCAACTTGATTTTTAGGACCTACAAGACCCCCTTCAAAGTTTTCGAAGTTTGAAAATAATCAAAGCTTCGAAATACTTTGAATTTTGATTTGAAAATCAAGTTGCGCATATGATGACCTGTTTGCACAATCAGAGGAATTAGCTCATGTTTATCCGGTGCAATTTGAGGAGTCTGTTCATTCTAGAAAACTATAAATAGTTCTCCGTTCTCTCACTGCCATTCTTTACTTGCTTCTAATCATCTGAAAGAAAGAATTTCCCGAGCTCTCCCGACTCTCCTTCTTCTTCTTCATCGATCTCCATGGCTCCAAAGTGATCCGCTGCTGAGAAAGGCAAGGCCCCCGCCGAGTCTTCGGCTCGTACTGCGTCGCGCCCTTCTCGACATGAGGTGGCTCACCCAGCACTGCAGGGTAGACATCCGATCGAAAACCCTTTTTAGGGTTCTTCGTCATTGCTGCACCTTCAAACCGATCTCTTTTTAGAGATTTGGTTACGTTGTGCCGCCCTGTTTAGGGTTTCGGTTACACAAAATCCAATAATCTTCATTTTTATGAAGACTGTTTTCTTGCACAATCGGTTAGAACGTGCTGGTAAAAGTCAGCGCAGTCTGCTGTTTTGCGCAAGTTATTCAGCGCAAACTGATACTTTGCGCAAGTTATTCAACGCAATCTGATGGCTCGCGCAAGTGGATGAGTTGGCGTCACTGGATAGTTCGCGTATAGAAGCTATTGTTGCGCAATCTGACGGTTGCACAATCTGACAGTTATGCAATCTGATGCTTGTGCAATCTGCTGACAGAATCTTTTGATTTTACTTGTACTGAATTCTGTTTTTTTCTGTTTGATGCAGTTAACATCAGAAAGGACCCTGAGTATGAAATATTTACAGGGTCCCTTGCTGAGCCAGAATTCAAAGAAGATTTGTCCCATGTGCTCTTCCCACAATATGCTCTACCATCCTCTCGCCAAGCTATCTTGATAGCTCAGGACAATGAGACTTTGTTAAGTTTGATGAATGGACAGACCTTGCAGTTTGCTGACGCCATTACCCACAAGAAACCCATGTTCTTATTTGGTGAAGCCATCGACAAGAGTTCTCAGCCAAGGCCCCGGGTTGAGTCGAGAACTTTCCAAAGGAAGGAGAAACTGATCCTGTTACCGGACATTGCTAGATGCCTCCCTCTAGCACGATATGCTCATGTAAGCCATCCCAGGAGGATGGACTGGGACATTACTCCCCTTCAGCGGGCACGGACAGAAAAGATTTGTGTCAAGAAAGGTCCAAATAATAGAGACATGTTCTATAGCTCTTCTGAGCGACGCAGCACTTTACTCAGAGGGTTGAAGCCAGGCTGTATCCCTCTAGAGAACTCTTCTTTTCTGCTGCCTGTGAGGACACCAATCTTTGCCAACGAGTATGCAAAGGCTGAAGGCAGATATCCGGATCAGGACATCCGGCTGACTGGTCTGGTGAACCCGGAGAACAAGAGGTGGAACTGCATAGCCAACTGGGTATTGGCTCAGTTTGAAGATAAACTTAAAGAGATCGAGCTTTATAATGCGGTATATGCTACCGTGTATGGCTTCCACCCAAACCCTCATCTGTTTCTAGCCCTGGCATAGAGGTATAACTATAGGACAGGGACGTTCATGACGCCCTGCGGGGAGATGGGATTGGCCCTCCATGAGATGAAGTACATCTTATGCCTACCAACGGAAGACTTCCCTTATGAGGAGTATGTTCCCACAAACGACGAGTTAGATAGAATACGTCAGGAATATGCAGAGATGGTAGCAGTTTTCGACGAATAATTGTGCCATTACAACATATGCTCCTTGTACTATAAGAGCGGCTCTTCTGGCACATGTTATTCATCGAAGTGGTTGCCGTATCTTTTTTTTAACCATATCGTTGAGAAAAAGACCAAAGATCATGACTCATGCAACCCAACTTTCTTCCAATCCCTCAGCCACAGTGAAGTAATAAAACTGATGGAAGAGAATAAGAAGATGGATATCAGAGTTACTGATGAACACCAATACCCTCCGCTCAAGCCCGGAGATTTTGTTGAAAGCTTTATAAGAATGGGCTACAGGTCCATGTTACAAGAAGCCCAGCTGGCAGGATTTTTGACATACTGGCTCCGTCGATTTGTTGTACCCGGAGCAAGCGCCATGGACCGCTTCCACCGCGGCGTACTCTTCGCTGCCGTCCGGTTAGTCTTCGGCTACCGGATGGATTTGCTATCAGCGATGACCTGTAGAATAAATGCAGATCTTCGTCTGTATGTCGACTCCATGATCAAATGGAAGGGTGAAAAGGGGAACTTCCCTAGATTGGAGTTGCCCTACACCTATCTATTCGGATGGTTGCTTCTGCACCATCCGTCTTTGATGAACCCCAACATGGGAGCAGTCGGTGGTAGCTTTCTGAGAAGATTCTCCCGAAGCAAGTGGGTGTACGTTAGTCTGAAGGACTGCAGACGTGCCCTGAACCTTGGCAAAGGATGGAATTTTTACTGCTTTGCCCCTCCAGCTGGTTATGAATTCATGGCAACAAATCTGGTTGATCTAGGGAGGCAGCCGTTGGGCCGAGCACTTTTGACTGGCTGAAGGCGATCAGACCATCGCATTTGGTGTACAGATTTGAAGAGGAGTGCTATCTGGAACCATATTTGCCGAGTCTCTTCGCCCATCAATTTGGTTACGACCAGTTCCATGTGGGCAATGCTATAACTTGCCTACAAGGAAAGGGGTACCTGATTGATGGTGCCAGAGCATGGGCCTACTACAATGCTCAAGACACTAGGACAGTGTTCTCGATGCCAAACAAGAATGATAATGGTCCTAGAATGTTATATACATATTCATTGTTTTATACAGCTGTAAATACTTTCGTCGAGAATTTCAGTCTGGTGGATAGCTTTGCGACGACGACGCGTCTGAAGAAAGGAGCAACTGCTACACTAGCTCCAGCAAATGATGAACAACATGAATCGGTAGATGATCCATTGGAAGCTTCCAGGTAAGCAAACTTCCCTGAGGAAGTAAATCAACCACTGAGAATTTCTCTGAAAGTTGTTAAATCTCCGGCCAGAGAGAGAAAAAGAAGGATTGACGAACCTTCTTCCCCAGCTACAAAGAAGAAACTTATCCTGGATCAACCAGAGAAAGTTACTACTAGATCACAATCTCGGCAGCTGGCCGAGTCAATTCAACGAGAAGAGGCAACCACGTCGACTTCTATTCCAAAGCTGGTTGATGTAGTAGATGTGGAGAGCCCAGAAAGGCCTCTTCATAGAAAGAAGCTGGCTATTAAAAAGAGAAAGAAAGCGAGCCTGTCCTCGGTGGTGGTGAATGTCGCTGCTGGAATTACTATGTCATCTCCTACTCCTGCCTTTGAGCCTAGTCCAGAGCAGAGAGAGGAGATTGAACAGAGAGAGGAGGCTGCACAGAGAGATGAGGCTGCAGAGCCTAGGGAAGATAAAGCTTTACGATCTCCTTCGCCAGCGGTAGAAAATAATCAGCTTCCTGCCACACCAGGAACAATCTGCGAGGAGGAGGATCGTTTAATGATTGAAGCATTAAACGATTGCGACTTCGGTCTACAAGAAGATGCTGATCATACCGCTGCCACTGCCAGCGAGGAAGCCCCTGAAGATAATAAAAGTGAGAAGAGTACATCATCAGAGGCTGTTGATGATACACAGAATCCTAAAGAGGACATTGAAGTCCATATATCTCCTAAAGCTGCTAATGACATCCTGGATCCTGATAAGGATGTTGAGGTGCAGGTATCTCCCGAAAAGATTGTAAATGAGGAAGTGGCCTTGGAGGAAACTCCTACTGTTGATCCCAAAGGTAAAAAATGAATTTATCAATATTCTTTTCATAGATTAATAGCTGACATCTCTATCTTTGATCCATGCAGAAATTGAATCTTCTCCAGCTCCTCCAGTGTGCACGGATATAGTACCTGTAATGACGATAGCTAGCAGCAGTCGTCATTTGTCAGGTGGCTCCGAGGCAGGCAGTAGCCAGGCAGTAATGTCTGAGGCTACTTCTGCTAGATTAGAATCTGGGCCAGCAGATGACCGAATCATCACTGAACCAAGCCATGGTAAGACTGCTTTTACTTTTGATCTTTTCAATAACTGCAAATGACAGACAAAATGATAAAGTTTATCTGTTTTTGCAGAGGAACAACCGGGAGGAGCAACCAGCTCTACTTTAGCTCCCTTATTTAAAGAGCCTCCCGTCCAAGTGGCTGAACGTCCTACTGCTTCATCATCAACAGGAGTCGCTGCTACTCCTGGTGCTTTGGCAACCAACCAATTTGTCATCAGCTCTTTCTCCATCTTTTTCTTTAATTCATTGGGACCCTTAATAGATAGGGTGATAGAGAAGGAAGAAGCTGATTTCTCTACAGTTAGAGGTCCAACCTCTTACTTGATTAATGCCATCTGCAGCCAAGGTGATGAAGCTCAGGCTACTTTTCTTGATCATATATTAAATGAGTTGGAGACTTCAGTTAAGAGCTACAAAGAGCTAAGAAAGGGAGAGGTAGAGCCTCTGGTGCAAGCTGAATTTGAACGGATGTCTCAAGAGGCCGCGGTTGAGAAAGTTAATTTCCAAGTTCTCTTGGATACTTTCACTGCCAAGTCCGCTGAATACAACTCCAAAGTAGAAACAGTGGCATCTATTGCTGAAGAGAAAGAAAGGAAAGTTGCTGAATTACAAGCGAAAATTACCCGTCTTCAGGAAGAACTGAGACTTGCTCAATTAACTCTGGAAGATGAGGCTACCCAACATCAAACTGTAATTCAACAACTTGATGTTCTGACTCAAGAGAGAGATGAATATGCTGCAGCTCACCAAGCTGAAATCACTTGCAGACTAGTAACCCTGCCAACCTTCGATGATAAATCTGGGATGGAAGAAGCTATGAAACGAGTGATGGAATCTCGTGAAGAGCGACTACAAATTTTGAAACAGCAGATGACCAATTTGATGACACCACTGGCTGAGTAGAAGGATCTTTTGTATCTTCTTATTTTTCATGATATATGTCTTTGTAACGTCTTTCATCTTTGATCAATAAAAAGACATTTTTGTGGCTCTATTACTTATTGCATATCTTATTCAGATATAAATAATAGCGATAGAAAATATATTCAGAGGTGCAGGACATGATATATTTCTTGATTCTGGAAAATAATCATATTCAATTATATCTGCTCAGAGGTAATATGGACGTGGCAAATATAATTTATTGAATATCATTATTTCAATAGACAACTTAATCAAAGAAGACAAGTTGCTGATAAGAACGAACTGGATGATTCGTCAAGGTAAATAAACGAAATGAATCGTCGGGATGAATGTGATGAACGGGTAAACCGTCGGATAAATGAACGGGCAAACCATCAGATGAATGTGATGAACGAATGAACCGTCGGATGAATGTGATGAACGAATGAACCGTTAGATGGATGAATATAATGAACGGACGAACCGTCAAAGGGATATGATGAACGGACGAACCGTCAGATGAATATGATGAATGAACGGGTAAACCGTCGGATGAGTGCGATGAATGGATGAACCGTCGGATGAATGTGAACGGACGAACCGTCAAAGAGATATGACGAACGGACGAACCGTCAGATGAATGTGTCGCTTCATTGTCTTTCAACTCTCTGTTTATAAATAGAACAGAAAATCAGATGGGATGGACACTTTTACTTTTCAACATAAAGATGTCGTCTGGAGATGCATCCAAGAAGGCTGAGATCGCCCCGAAGGTGGAAGCGGGTACTGAAGAACGTCCAGTCGAGCCGGCTCAACCAAAGCAGATAACAACGGGCGAAGGTTCATCTGCCCCCAAACCGTCAAAGGACATCTTGGACTTCCTTCTTGAACCAGAGAAAACTGAAGAAGAAGAAGCCATGAGGATAGCTGCTTGCAAGTTCTTGGTGGGTTCCAGTAAGAATATTCTTGACTCTTTTGCTGATCATGTTTTTGATAAGGACGATAGTGGCCCGCGTCCTAACTTTGAGAAGGATGATAGTGACCTTCCTTGATATTATGTACTATCATTCAAGATGAAACAAAACTGAATTTTATTTATAAACTTGTCTGATAATTACAATCACTCTGTTACATTTACACATAATACTTTTTGAGGAATTTGCCATTGATAGGCATCATTGCAATTCGATCGTCTAGCTCTGTGAGTTGATAGGCTCCATTTGAGAAGACTTTGTTCACGATATATGGCCCTTTCCATTTTGCATCGAACTTGCCCTTGCTCGAGTAAGTCATAGTCATAGGACGTCTGAAAGTTAGAATGAGCTCTCCTTTCTGAAAGGCTCTGACCTTAACTTTGCGGTTGAAAGTCTTTGAGATGCGGGCTTGGTATAACTCAATATGCTGTTGAGCCAATAACCGCTTCTCATCGAGCGCTTCTAACTCTTGAAGTCGAAGAAGATCATTGTTCTCCGTCATGAGTTCGTTGGCGATAGCAATCCTCAAAGATGGAATTTGGAGTTCTAGAGGTAGAACTGCTTCACAGCCGTACACCAAAGAGAAGGGTGTACAGCCTGTAGGGTTGCGGACCGTAGTACGGTAGGCCCAAAGACATTCCTCAAGCTTTTCACTCCAATTTCATTTGTTAGTGGATACGAACTTTTTGAGGAGCTTGATGACAGTCTTGTTAAAAGCTTCAGCTAAGCCATTAGCAGCAGGATTGTAGGCTGTCGAAGCAAAATTGTCAATCCGATGATCGTCACAGAACCTTGTAAACTTTTGGCTGATGAATTGAGGCCCATTGTCGTGGATGATCCTTCGAGGTACACCAAATCGATAGATGACATGGTGTTTGACGAAGTTGATGATGCTGCTGGTCTTGACTTCAGCCAATGGTATAGCTTCAGCCCATTTGGAGAAGTAATCGGTTATTGCCATTATGAACCGATGTCCTCTAGAAGAAGGAGGATTGATGGGACCGATGATGTCCATGCCCCAAGCTTCAAAAGGCCAGGAAGAAGCAGTCGGATGAAGGAATTCTGATGGTTGATAAATGAAGTCTGCGTGGATTTGACAAGCTCGACACTTCCTCGCATATTCGACGGCATCAGATACCATAGAGGGCCAGTAGTAACCCATGCGTCGGATGCGATCCTATAATTTAGGACCGGGTTGATGTGCTCCACAGACACTGTCGTGAGCTTCACGTAATACTTGCTTTGCTTCATCACCAGCAAGACAGCATAAGAGTAGGCCGTCATAAGTCCGCCGGTAAAGAGTTTTGGTGGTCTGATTGTAGTAGAACCGCAGAGATCGCCGACGAATACTCGTAGCCTCCTTAGGATCTTCAGGGAGTATGTCATGGACCACGAAGTCGATGAACGGAGTTCTCCAATCTTCATTGATAATATTGACTTCAGTAAGATTACTGAACTCAATATTACGATTGTTTTCAACGCAGAACAATTCCCGATCCCGATTAGAGATAACCAGCACCTGCTGTCTTTTGATGGGGATGGCTTGGACTGCTGCAAGATTAGCCAAAACATCTGCCTCAGTATTACAAGCTCGGCGTACATATTCAATGAAGAAGGCTTTGAACGATGTAGCCATGTTGATTGCTACTTCAAAGTAAGGCACTAGATCTTGATGGCGAACTTCATAAGTCCCTCTAACCTGATTAACAACCAGCTTAGAGTCACCATAGACTTCAAGATACTCGACGCCAAATTGTTTGGCTAGCTGAAGGCCAATGAGTAGAACATTGTACTCTGCCACGTTGTTGGAGCAAGGCTCATCTAAGGAGTAGGCTCTTTGGATAGCTGACCCGTCTGGAGAAACAAGGACAACTCCAACTCCTGCAATAATGGCACCATTGGGTCCAATCCTGGATGCACCGTCAAAGAATAGACGCCAAGTAGGAAATTCTTCGGAGACTGCATTAGATTCCAAAGTCTCATCTGGAATTTCATCGTAGAGCTTGGACGTCTCTGGAACAGGATGAGCTGCTAAGAAATCTGCCAGTGCTTGACCTTTGACAGACTTTTGAGGAACATATACCATGTCATATTGGGCTAGCAGAATAGCCCATGTAGCCAGCCGAGAATTGAGCGTGCTAGGCTTCTTCATCAGTACCCGAAGAGGATTAACTCGGGATATGACATGAATAGTTTGGCCAATGATGTAATGCCGAGTCTTTTGAACAGCGAACATAAGAGCTAGGCATTCCTTTTCGACCGGACTATAACGGTGTTCAGCACCAATTATAGTACGACTGAGATAGTAGATAGCTTGTTCGTGGCCTTCTTTGTTCTTTTAGGCAAGTAAATCACCCAATGAATGGTCCATAGCACGGACATACATTAAGAATGTTATGCCAGAGATTGGTGGCACCAAGACTAGTGGATTCATGAGATACCGCTTTATGTCATCAAATGCTCGTTGATATTCTTCGGTCCTAACGAAAGATACACCCTTCTTCATTAGTTGAGTAAATGGTCTGCAGCGTCCAGACAGATTCGAAATGAATCTCCTAATGTACGCAAGTCGACCTTGGAATCCTCGTAGCTCTTTTAGGTTACGTGGAGGACGCATCTCTTGAATGGCTTTGATCTTCTCGGGATCCACGTGTATACCCTTAGAGGTAATAACGAAGCCAAGAAATTTGCCACTAGAGACACCCAAGAATGACTTGGTGGGATTCATTTTGAGTTGATGTTGGCACATGAGATTGAAGATAGTTCTCAAGTCTTGAATGTGATCTTCCTTTAAACGACTTTTGACGGCAATATCGTCGACGTAGCATTCGACAGTCTTGCGCAGATGATCTTGAAAGATGGTACTCATGGCTTGTTGGTATGTTGCACCTGCGTTTTTAAGACCAAATGGTATGACAGTATAGCTGTAGACTCCGCAAGGAGTGCGGAAAGAAGTATGTTTTTCATCTTCAGGATTCATCTGAATCTGATTGTATCCGAAGAATCCGTCCATGAAAGATATTCTTTCGAACCCACAGGTGTTGTCAATTATGACGTCCGTGATAGGGAGAGGAAATTCATCTTTTGGACATGCTTCATTAAGATCCCGAAAGCCGATGCAGACTCAAACTTTGCCGATTTTCTTTAGAACTGGGACAACATTGGCTACCCAATCAGGATGTTGTTTTTCTCGAATAAAGCCACAAGCGATGAGCTTCTTGACTTCATCATCGATTGCGTCCATCATTTCTGGCTTGAAACACCGTTGTTGCTGTTTGACCGGTTTTGCATTCGGTAAGATATTCAGTTTGTGAGTAGCAACTTTAGGATCTAGACCTGACATGTCTTCATAGCTCCAGACAAAGACATCAATGTATTCTTTAATCAGAAGAATTAATTCTTGCTTATCTGCCTCTGAAAGGTTCTTGCTGATGAATATAGGACGAGGTGACCCGCTCTCTCCTACATCAATTTGAACTAATTGATCTTCAGTAGGAGGTTCTCTTTGTTCGAATCGGAGTTCCCATTGGGTATCCATTTGTTGAGCCTAGGGATCTGTTTCAGGACTTTCTTCAATATCCTCATCATAGTCTTCTGGAAGTTCGACGGAGACCATGTTAGAAGATACAGTCAATCGATGAACTTGACCGACGCTAGTGTCAGAATCCCATGATCTGGAATCAGAAGAGTTAGAGCGCTCCTCACTATCGGATTCAGAAGCTGCTGGGGATAATACCGGAGGTGAAGCATATCCGAGACCTTTTTTGGTCATGATGTAGTACATCTCTGACTTCCCTTTAGGCACGGCCATACGGATAGGAGTTTTTCTACCCTTACCGTAGTTGTAGCCATTCTTGAAGTCATAACCCATCTTTCGGATGATGTCTTTTGATTGCTGACTGTAACGACGGAGTTGAAGATGACCCGTATCATTACTTTTGCTATCATCCGTATAGCTAAACTGTTGTTCGGGTCCTTTACTAAAAAGTATTGGACTCTCGCCTTTCTTACGAGCGGGAATAATCCGATATGAATCCTTTGGGTGTTCAAATGAGACTTCTGTTTGAAGAGATTGTACAACTTCTATTGTAAATGATTGAAAGCTATCTAACATATCCAAATAGCACTTAGCATGATAAATGACATCAGTATACTGGAAAGTAGATGCTTTTTTATTGATTTGTACATTTGTATTTACAGCAGGACCTTTAGCCTTAGCAGGCTTGGTCAAATTGATTACAAAAGGGAGAGAAGAAGAACGTGGAGGAGGATTGGCTTTGTTACGACGGAGGTCGATAACAAGTGGCTCAGATGAGGTGAGCTCCCTTTTGTCCTTGTTATGAGATAAATCAATAACAAGTGGCTCAGAAGAGGTGAGCTGCCTTTTTTCCTTGTTACGATGTAAGTCTATAACAAGTGGCTCAGAAGAGGTAAGCTCCATTTGATCCTGATCATCATCAGTTGGTTGCTTCTGGACTGGCAAGTGAATAGCCAGTGGCTTGGAAGACTGAGGACGAGAAACACGCCCTTTGATAGGTATGATAAGGGTGTCATTAGGCACTGCTTCTTGCTCTTCTTCAGTGTCCAGAGACAGGACAACCTTCATGAATTCATCCTTGTACATACGAGCATCGTTGCAGTATCTTCGACGCCTTTGAAAGGATAGAGATCGACAATCTCCTTTTGCACCTCTCCATTGTCATCAACATATTTGAAACATTGATGGAGAGTCGAAGGAACAATGTTATGCTCATGCAGAAATGGTCTTCCTAACAAAGCATTGTAGGAACAACCATGATTATCAATGATATAGAAGATCACCTTTGTGCGAAGATTGCCTATTTGAAGTTTTAAGCGAATCTTGCCCAGAGGCTCACTCCTTCCCTGGTTGAACCCGAGGATGGTGGTAATTGTACTGGAAAGACTATGCACTGGAATCTTCAGCGCATCTAACATTGTCTTCGGCATGATGCTAAGAGCAGACCCTGGGTCTATCAGAATACGATCGACTTTCATCGAGTCGACATATCCTGTATAGTAGAGAGGACGGTCGTGCCTGTTGTCTTCCATCAACATGTCATCCTGTGTGAAAGTTATATTTGGAATTAACTCTAACACACTATGACAATGAAGGCAAGAGACTGGTTCTGCTTTCGGCTTCTTCAGAAGGGCAAGACAAGTTTCAGCTTGCATGAGAGCCTCACTCAGAGTTTCCCGAGTCTCTTTGGAGAGGCGCAAGAGCTCGAAGATGGAAGCCGGGCCGGTGTATTGGCTAACTGAGCCAAGATATCAAAGTTGTAAGGCTTTTCAAGTCCGGAGGGAGATGACTTCTTCAAAGGTTTGTTGAAGCGGACTTGTTGTTTGCCTTTGTCAGTGACCGTCGGCTTGGAAAGAGTAGACTCTATAACCGGTGAGGATGCAGTAGGAATATCCTCAGTAGAAGCAGGCTGTACTATAGCAGGCTCAGAAGAAGAAGCAGGATTCTCTTGAGCTTCGAGGTAATCTTTTAGATAAGTTTTCCCTGATCTGGTGCCCAGCAGGATTTCTTCGTCAACTACGGGGTCAAAAGACACCATATTGTAAGTCTTTGTCTTTCCTTTAGAGCGGTCTTTCTTCTTGGAGGAGGAGGGAAGTTCGAACTCTGAAGCAAGATCCGGATGAATCCATATAATCTCGCCATTGTCAAGAGACAAGGAGACGAGACCTTCACTTCTTGGAGGAGGGAGATTCTCAATCTCAAGAGTAGCTTTGGAGATAGGAATGACACCAAGCTGTACCATCTGGGGCGAAAAGTCACCAAATTGAACTGAGACCATGTTTGCGGTAACAGTCTTCTCGTCTTGCTGCAGAGTGACAACACCAGCGTTGACCAGCTCCTGAATTTTGTCTTTGAGCACATAATATGCTCGAGTGGGATGTCCGATGAACCTGTGATAGACACAGTACTTGGGATGATCAGTCTTACCGACTTCATCAGGTTTCTTGGGATCTGGGAGCTGGAGCTTATTGCTTTTGATCAAGCAATCAAAGATGCTCACTGTGTCATTCTCGTCAAAAGAGTACTCTACTTTCGGACGAGGTTTCCTTGGTGGAGGTGCTGAAGGAGTAGAAGTGGATGTAGGGGGAGCTACGTTAACCACCAGAGATTCTTTGTTCTTCTTTGTCAAGTTGATATTCAAAGTTTCATTTCCCTTGCGGTTGTTCTGGCGATTGCCACCACCCGATGTCTGGTGTTCATCCCGGTCGGGGTTAGACATTTGTACTCCTAGCTGCTTTAGCGTTGACAATGAAAGACGGCCAGTCTTGGAACTCAGTCGACCCTGTCCATATGCTGATGATAGGCAAAAGATTTGCCTTGCAGGTGTCTATGGTGACAGCGGCTGGAGTTCCAGGAGGCATTTTCAAAGCTTTCCGGCGGAACCTTTCAATGAAACTCTCAGCAGTTTTATTGTGTCTTTGTTTGATTTTATTGAGGGCTGACATAGTCATGTCGTTGATCTCCTCATAGAATCGTTCCAAGAAAATTTGTTTCAGGCCGGAGAAGGAGGTGATACAACCATCGGGCAAGCTTTTGTACCAATCGTATGCTACGCCGGCTAAACAGCCAACGAATACTCTGGTAAGAAGAGTGTCATTTGGTTGAAGTTGGACAGTCATAACCTTAAAATGGTTAATGAACTGACTGGGAGAAGTACTGCCATCAAATAACGAGATTGTTGGAATCTTGTACATCGGAGGAAATGGGACTTCCTTCCATTCAACTGGGTAAGGTTGCTTGATCCCCAACCTCTGCAAGTTGTCCTTCTCTTTGAAAGCTTCGAACTGAGTGCGTAGGAGCTTGACAGCTTCATTGGCATCTTCTATTGACGTAGAAGGAGCAGGCTGAATCACAGTGTTGGAAGGAGAAACAGCGTGATAAGCACTACCCCCAGCACCTGACTGACTGGGTGTAGGTTGGATCTGTACAGGAGGTACTTGAGTAGATGCGACCCCCAGTCCTGCATTGACAGGCACCGACGATGCTATGATTTCAGGATTTGTAGGAGGTATGGTCGGTGGTACTGTATGCTGGGCCACAATGATGGAATGCATACTTGCGACCATCTCAGCCATGGTCTTCAACTTATCTTCTAGTGCAGCTATTCGTTGTTCTTGACTAGATGAACTGGAAGCATCAGAATATTCATTGACAACATAAGCTGTCACTTCTCTGGGTACAGTAGAGGACACTGTCTGTTCTGAGCTTTCGTTGTATGCATCATAATCGGAGAAGGAATCATCTCCTGAGTGAGAAAGAGGGAGATGACCGGAAGGATCTTGAAGATTTCTTTGACCGATTGTGTCTCGGCTTCGGGAACGGGTATGTTGGAATACTCCTTCAGAGGATTCTTGGAGTAGATCCAAATACCGTTGGCTTGGCTTGCGAGGCTTCCCGTGCTTGGAGCACTTCCTACCCCAGTATCTCTGGAAGTCATGTTGACAGAAGTATACAAAACCTTGTCTTCATCTTCTGACATAGGTTCAGAGTTTGTAATGTTCAGACGATCGAAGACAGATCGTCTTGTTGTCTGACAACAACACTTGATGACAACCTTGTGGTTGCAATAGTGTCCAAGTGGTTGTACTGGGGATGTTGAGATGTTTTCCCCTTTTTGCTTGAGGTGTTCTCGGAGATCGGGAACAGCAACGGGACGAAAAAAAGTTCGAGGGATGTGTTCTTTGACAATATTCGGAACATGGTTCCAGTTCTTCAAATGTTTTGTCCCTTGAGTGTACAGGGAAGTACTCATTTCATTGGCATAGGTGTTCGGATTCTTGATCCTGGAAGTTTGCTTTTGACGTTGGTTGGTCTTCGGCATTGGCTGTTTGTGTTTCACCGAAGTTGGTCGATTGAGATAAGTTCTTAGATCAGCAAACTCACCCCCAGGGGTTTCTGTCTGAGACACCAACAATTTTCCCTATCTTGAACGGGATATCTGAAGAGTTGGGAGATCTTGGAACTCTGCTACCGGAGTAGGCAGAATACCCCTCTGATCAGTACACTTCCCTTTGGCAAGGAGGGAAAAAGAATCCTTATGAGAAAGGGTTCTTGTACTAACTAGTGCCGGAGCACGTTCAGATTGATCTTCAACGGTAAAAACCAAGGAAGACTGAGAAAAGACCAAAGGGCCATTTCCTTTGTTTTATGAAGAAGGGTTAGTTAAAGAGCGTTTCTCTCTGTTGTCTTCCAAGTCATAGGACGAGGAAGTTTGAGAAAAGACCAACGGGCCTTTTCTTTTGTTCTGGGGAGGAGGAGGAATAGCCAAAAGACTACCCCCAGTGGATTGCGCAGGAGCAAGAGGGTGCTGGAGAGGAAGAGTAGAACTTTTCCCCTTACTGTGGGAAGAGAAGAGATTAGCCAAAGGGCTGTCTCTCTTGGATTACGCAGGCACAGTTTGCGCATGGGTTGATGGCGCACTGGCAGGTTGCGCATGAGTAACTCTGGCAGCAAGTCTTCTGGCCACAATCACAGTGGCTTGCGCAGCAGGAGTCTTGTTGCCAGAGTGCTTGGGTTGCACTCTGGTTGCTGGAGTAGTGGATTACGCAGGCAAAGTGGCAGCCAATTGCGCCAGAGGAATAGGAGTCTTGTACTTTGACAGAGCAGCATATGAAGTGGTTTGTGCACTGGTAACAGCAGACTGTGCATGAGTAGTAGAGACAGATTGTGCAATAGCAGAGACAACAGACTGTGCAACAGTCTTAACAGCAGAGACTTTAGACTGCACAGCAGTCTTGGTGGCAGAATCAATAGACTGCACAGTAGTCTTGGGGACCCACACTGGGCCCACTTTGCTCGTGGCAGAAGTTGTCACAGTGCGAGGGGTGGTCCTGGAGTTGATCATTGCTTCGTAGGCCGTCTGGTTGACCTTCACAACCAGCGTCTTTTGCGTCTTTCCGATAGACGCAACGTCACATTGAGTTGTCACTTCCTCGTCGGAGGAGAAAGTCGTCCCCAGCAGAGTCGCCATTTTGTTTGCAAAAACAAAAGTTGATCTTTATTTCAACAAACTTTGTAAAGAAGATTACAAGAATTCTGGGAAAGTACAACTATAGGAATCCGATCAGAAGACGATCGTTTTATCCCTTGGACGATATGAATTTTGAAGACGGTAGCCTCTGAAGTTGAAGGCAAAAGCCTCTGAAAAATGCAGCAGCACTTGGACAAGAACTCCTAAACTCTCCGATCTCTGTGTGTATGTATGATCCCCCCAGGAAGGACTTGAAACTCTATTTTCAGAGTTCTGGAAATAACTACTTTTTAGATATTCTGGACTGCGCAAGTTGGATTGCGCTGTATTGGACCGCGCAGACATCAGACTGTGCTGGCAGTTACTTGATCGTGGGCTAACTGTATTGGACACATGGTATTATTTGATTGAAATATGCATGAACGTGTACAGACGGTTACCACGTAATGAGTCATTGATGGCATGAAGGCCACGTGTACTTTGTCAGCTGTAGTGATGGAGTATGCCACCTGAATTGTGCTGGCTTCGGATTATGCTAGGATGGACCGCGCTGGTCTGGATTGCGCTGCAGGCAGATTGCGCTGCATGTACAGCTGTCTTCGAGCGCTATGCTGCACGATAAACGAACAGTTTTCTCGTTTTCCGTGCTGTCAGCTGTCAGAAGATCTGATTCTCTGTCAGGTAATGATGACGATGCCACGTTAGCTTGCGCACTTAGATGAGTGCACAGTTCAGCCTGCGTAATCGAATTGTTGCGCAATCTGTCTTCTGTACAGTTCACTTGAAGGATGTATAATTTGATTTTCAAGACTTTGTTAATGGGTGCAACTTGATTTTTAGGACCTACAGCCACACCCAGAATCCAAGAAAATGATAAGGATTATATAACTAGATTGATCATTAGAACATGGGTGGGGAGGATTTCCCAGTTACCTGTTGCCTTTGGTCTAGGTCGTTATAACATTTAATTTAAGGGTTTGGAGCTATCCGTCGAGATAAGCACTCTCCCAGCTTCACCGTCGCGTGGGAGCACAAGGATACACCTGTAATCACTTCCCGGCATGACCAATAGGTGGCAGCAGGCAGGTAACCGGACTTGGAATTCTCAAACTTGTATTTGTTAGTAATTAGGATTGTGACAACCCTAGTTAGCTAATGTACAAAGCCGTACTCATTGCTTGGCCGTGACTATTGTATGGAGTCCAGTCTAGTCTAGTTTGTTTAGGCAGTGTCCGAATTTGTTTATTTCAGTACATCTTTGTTTATGCTTTACTTTTGTCGGTAAATGATTAGATACTAAAGTTCTGTTCAGGAGAAGGGTTACAACCCCGGTCCTTGTTTGGTTTACGGGTTGTAACTTGGGTTTCGGAATAGTTCCTAAGTCATCTTATCATTTATCGTTCTATAGTATCTTACATGCTCACATGTCTCAGTTACCCTACATGCTCACATGTTCCAGTTATCTTACATACTCCAGTTACATAACATGCTCACATGCTCCGTCTACTTAACATGCTCACATGTCTAGTTTATCTTTCATGTTCACATGCTTCCTTTTCCTTACATGTACACAGTTTACATTATGTTACATGTCCTTTACTTTATGCTACATGTTGCTTTACTTATTGTCTTTCCTATTCTCGGGATAAGTGTATTGGTAGAGCACGAGTCTCTATTTGCTTTTAGTTATTTCTGTCTCTATCCGTTGCTATAAATTGCATGCTGATTTTAGTTCATAGTTTGGCTTCCTTTGTGGTACTTGCTATTGGGGGTCTGACCCCACTGGTTTTGTATTGACCAGATCTAGTTGAGGAGCCCGAGGATCTTCCGGACCTTCCTCTCGATGGTGACCACCCGGAGCACCAGGGGACTTGAGTGGGTGTTCTTTCTCTTACCCACTCTTTTCTGTACATATTCTTTTGAGGCGTTTAGCCACCGGGCACGTGTTTAGCTCGTATTTTGGACTTGACATTTGGCCTACGGGCTTAGACATGATGTTATATTTCTAGACTGCAGCTAGAAGCTGATCATGTATTACTTAGTCTTGCTAGTTCTTCATTTTGTATTACTAGCTTCATGATCATCTATATATTATAGTTTGGGATGCTTTACTGTCTTATATGCTTGATGATCATATTCTTGTACTTTACTTCTTGTCAGAGACTGAGATATCTAGGATTTTGCGACCTAGGATTGACTGTTGGTTTGTAGCAGTGACCCCCATCTATACAGCTTATACGTTGTTTCGGAGTACTGGAGTACTTTAGTATACGTAGCTGGCCTGGTCCGTCCCTACTTGCCAGTATTCTGGTTCTGGGGCGTGACACTATTCCTCTAAGGACCTGGCTATTTCCCAAGCTTGGACGAAGCTGAAGACTACCCAGAGGTTTACGGTTCGGGAGCTGAGACTGGAGGCGTACCGGCACAGGTGGACGAGATAGTGCCAGAGGATTTCTTATGATTATGTTACCTTCACTTTTAGTTTTGCTATATTATTCCATTTTTTTAATCAGACCTGTAGTTGATTTGTACTTTGTTTCTATCTCTGTGGTTTCGGGATATTTTACCCGCACAGACTTCATTACTTTTATTGCTGGATATTTGAGATATTTCTTTATTTATTCTTGATCTCTTTGTGGACTCTGTGGATGTGATTAGATTTATATACCTATGGACTGTGTTGTATTTCTGGGTGTTATCATGATTTACACCTTAAGTATTTCTCTAATGGGCTTATAGTGTAGCTTAGCCCATTAGTGAAGTACTGCTGGCATGTATTCGTATTCCTGGTCCTACATATTTTAGGACTGAGCGTTATATGTTTTTGGGGTGGCCCATGCAGGTCTACGTTAATCACTTCGGTTACGTTATTGTACCGACGTAAGCCTACAAATAGAATAGGAAAGACCCATAAGATCACATCCACACGCTTGATACCTTCTTTGACTTCATTTCGAACTCTCACGTGACTTCTTGATTTGCATCGAGTTTGATTATGTTCTAACGTAATCCTTATTTATTTATGCTAGCAAGACAAATCGTCATAATGGATGTATCTTCCCTTACTATCACATTAGGAAAGCAGAGGCATAGACACTAGGAGTCATAGGTGCAGGTAGAGTCTTCGTGAATTTTGCGAAGTCGTAGTGATACCTAGGATAGTCATACTACTACGAGCCTGCAACCAATTAAGGAATAAGACTTGAGGATACATCCACAAACATGATTATAGACTTTTCTGAGACTCTTCAGCATGATTGCTTTTATGTTATCTTATTTCTTAATATGATTGCTTTTGTGTTCTTCCTTAGTTGAGATTTGACTAAACCCTTTCCTATTGACTTCTTGAGTAAATCTTCTCGTTCATTTTTGCTAATTTGTTGGAAACTGCCTTATGGATTGGTCTAAGGAAAAGTTTAGGAAATTATATTTATCCTTGTCTTACGGAATCAAAGTTTTTACAGCCTGAGAAATACTGGCGAGACAGGACTTTATATAACGGCATCATGGCTACATATGTTTCTCAAATTCTACTTGAACCATATCCTATGCATGTTGACATTTTTCCTGTATTTTCGTAAATAGTTAATTCAAAAATATTTTATGGATTTGGCCAAGATAAGCTCAAGAACCTGTATTACCTGGCATGGTAGATGTGCACTACAGCCATCCGTCATACTATGGAACAAGAAAGTTATTTGTAGCTAGATGCACACTGGCGTGGCAGTAGCTTTATATGACATAATCACGAAGATATATGGTTCTCGAGTCTTACCTAGACTATGTCCTATGCATCTTGTTTGGCTTTACATCGTTCTTGGAAATAATTCGACAAACCTTTCTGCTTTGCTTGACCCTATCGTTGTTTAAAATTGGTATATAGGTTTGTCTGACCCAGTTTTAGGTTTTCGTTGCCTTCTACTCATTAAATAACTAAAATAGTTAAACCTTATAGTTATATTATAGAATATAATTAAGCTAGATTATTAGTGTAATTTTAAGGATGGGTAGCTATAAATGGGCAAGTTTCTTAGAGTTGGATCCTAGTGGGATTATGAGTTGAGTATGAGTGCCTGGATATCGGATGCATAGAGCCAAATAAGAGAAATTTCTAGGAGTGAACTGACAGGTATCATTGAATAGGTTATAATACTATACCTACGATCGAATGAGTTGCATTGGTAATATTAAGAAAGGAGAAGCAGTATGCCAAGCTTAGTAAGTGTGAATTCTACTTTGATAGAGTTCCATTCCATGGATACGTTATCCGGGGAGAAGGACTTTCATTGGATCCGAAGAAGATAGCTACCGTAGAGTGTTGGCCGATACCAACATCGGTTGCACAAGTTAGGAGTTTTCTCGAACTTGTCCGGTATTACCGCAGGTTTATATAAAATTTCTCACGGATTGCAGAGCCCATGATGCAGTTATAGCACAAGGATCAAGAGTTTCGATGGACAGAAGATTGTCAGAAGGTTTTTGAAGAATTGAAGAAGAGGTTGACCTCATCACCTATTTTGACGCTTCCTTCTGGATCGAGAGGATTCGTGGTTTATAGTGATGCGTCAGGTAGTGGACTCGGATGTGTTTTGATGCAACATGGAAAGGTCATAGCCTACACATCGAGGTAGATGATGGTATATAATAAGAATTATCCTACTCATGATCTGGAGTTATCCGCGGTGATCTTTGTATTGAAGTTATGGTGGCATTATTTGTACGGAGAGCGTAGAGACATAATTTATACGGAGAGCGTGTGGAGATATTTACGGATCGTAAGAGCTTGAAGTATGTCTTCACGCAAAAATAAGTTGAATAGGAGACAGAGACGGTGGTTGGAGCACATGACAGACTATGACATAGATTTGCAGTACCATCCTGGCAAGGCGAACGTAGTAGCGGCCGCTTTAAGTAGGAAGCTTACTGTATATTTTTTAACAGCTCAGCCACAGTTATTAGAAGATCTTCAGGAGCTTGGAATAGAAGTCATTATGCTAGGACAACAATGACTACTTGCCAATCTTGAAGTATATTCGTCACTTGTAGATAGAATCAAGGCAACATTACCTACAGATGCAAGATTTTGAAGACTTCGCGAGAGGACAGAGGTAAGAGCGACAGATACTTAGACCAGAGCTTGTGAAGCAGACAGTCGAAAAAGTGAAACGAATTCAGAGTCATCTTCAGGCAGCTCAAGACCAGCAAAAGCAATGGGCCGATACGCATCGTCGACCACAGGAATTCAAGGAGGAAGAGCATGTATTTTTGAGGATCTCACCGACGTGGGGCACCATTAGGTTCGTGAGTAGAGGGAAGTTGATTCCAAGGTATATATGACCGTTCGATATCATTGAGCGTATAGAAGAGGTGGCATACCGTCTTGCATTACCCCCATCACTAGAGGGAGTGCATAATTTATTCCATGTCTCACAGCTGAGGAGGTATGTGACTGATCCCAGTCATGTGGTCGATCACTCTGAGATTATGGTGGGACCCAGATTTTCGTACGAGGAGCCGATAGGTATCTTGGATACGAGTGAGAAAATTCTCAGAGGGCAGACGATTATTCATATGATAAGATTTTTCTATATAATTGTGTTATTTTTAATTTCGAGGACGAAATTTTTTGAGGTGGGTATTTTAATTATTTTTAATTATTTTATTTTATATGGATATTTTATTTTATTAAAGTCACTAATGACTATGTTAGTAGTTTACCGTAGCTTTGACTTTTGGAAGCACAATAAATATTATTTTCTCAAATCCAGTTCCATATTTGAATTCTAGACTCATCCACCTTGATTTTGATATATCATGTCCCATCCAACTTTGTTTTTCAACATTCCTTTGACTTTGCGCAATTTCGGGCCAACTTAGGCCAATTTGGCCATTGACGTAATTTTAAGCCAACTTCCAATTTGATTTTTGGACTTGACATAGATCGAAACCGTATGACCCAATATATGATTTTGATCCATTTTGAGTCTACAATGCACATGCCTAGGGTGTACCATCCAATCGAGTTCCCATGTGCTACTTATTTGCAAATGGCACATGAGACTCATTAAATTGATTTTCGGGTCCAATTTGACTAGTAATGCTACTCGGACCTAACCTAGTCAACCCTACTAGTTAGAGCCTAACTAGGAGTACAAAAACCAAGTATACATATATTTAAGAGAATTTTAGAGGTTTAATTAAGCCATATGTAATATTCTCTTATATATTTGGCTTGGTCAAACATCTAACCAAAATAGGAAACCTATTAATAATAGTATGATTTGGAGAACCAAATCCTATCCAAATTAGATCAAACCAAAGCCCATACACTATATACATATATATATATATATATATATATATATATATATATATATATATATATATATATATAACTATCAAATCCTAACCATCCCCCTCTCTCATAACCGCCCACTACTCCACAAATCCCCCCAAACCTAGCGGCCACCACTCCAAACCCGAAACCCTAGCCGACCCCCCTTTCTTCACAAAATATAATTTTTCCTCGATTTTTGTGCCAACCAACACCACTTGGATGTCCCTCACAATATCTCCTTCCACCCTAGCAACTGTAAGAGCAACCTTGCGGCCGTCAGAGAGGTGCACGACGCGCTACTTGGGCCGAAACTCCGTCGAATCGAAGTTTGAAACATCACAGTAGGTTAGTCGACTTGTAGATGATGTTTCATCCACTTTTTCTCAACCTTTTCTCCTCAAACCAAATTCGAGAGTTATATTTGTATGTCTATTCCAACCTCTGATCGTCGGATCTCCTAGTTCCAAGCAGTTTGTCCGTGGAATTGATTCTACGACATGGTATCCAGAACTTATAAATTCTATTGCTGGTAACTTTTTGCCTATCTAAGTTCAGTTTCTAACCTTTCTATATTTTTATTGAGAATTTAGACGTCGATATCTTTCCGACGCATATCTGAAAGTTATGTTTCACATCCGTTTGCTATTTTTAAAAATTTATGACATTTGTTGTGTCACCGAACTCCGAAAAATTCTGTTTTCCTTGTGTCCAAAAGTGTCAAAACTCCATGGATCCATATTAAACTTTATGTTGTGCAAGGTTTAACATTATAAATACTATTTTATCTAATTTTTGGGAATTTTACAGAATTTAGTAATTTTATTTTAATCGTTGTTTCGGGACTAAATTAATGTGTCGAATTGTGGAAGTCATATGTGGCATTGACATAAGATCTCTTGTGAAAGGGTTCCCCTATTGAAAATATAATTATAGCAATATATAAGTATTTATAGATAAATTCTAGAGTTTAAATATATTATTTTATTATAATTGTAAAGTATTTACGAGAGGTTTTGTTACTTATATGTACTTATATAATAGATGTAGTGTCGTAACAACGTTATGGAAACTAGGAGGCGTAGATACTCATATAATTTATATATTGTGTGTTGATATAGAATATTAAATATAGTGTATTATTATAGGTGAGCTTGGGAGGATCGACAAGGACACCAGAGTTGGACAGGCTTACTCGCAGACAACAGTTACAGGCAAGCGTGCCTTGCCTTCATTACAGATTATTCTTTTTCTATTTTTTGTTTTTTTTATTAGCATTTCATGACGTAGGACGTTGATACTTAGTGTCTGTTTATAGACAGGTGCCGATGTCATGATAGTGACATCGAGTATTGACATTAGACATTACGTACATACTGATGTGTCCATTGACACAATTGACCACAGGACACCGACACATTTATGATGCGAGGTTTACATGACTATTCGTGGTATTAACCTCGTGTTAGCATTCTAGATTTCTTTATCAGTGTTAATTTTACTTTCAAGATGACTGTACAGACTTCACATTACTAGATTCTAGACATGGGGATTGGGGAGAACTTGACTACAATATCAGACCTATTATCGTGTGGCCCATTGTTTAGTGACCGTTATCTATGTAGCAGAGTAAGGGATTATCACTGTCGAGAATTGATTGTCCTTGGTGCCACGACACAGGTACTGGGGACAATAACCTGCTGGGGTGCTAGTGAGCCATAGTGGAAGGGGTCTGGTATTCTAAAAAAGTATCTCACTTGCATAGCACATAAACGGATATAGTAGATTGCCTTAGTTCATATTTTTATTTCTGTACCTTGGCATGTATATTATGCACCTTGCTAGTCCTCTGAGGACCTGGCTATTTCCCAGGCTTGGACGAAGTTGAAGACTACCCGGAGGTTTATAGTTCAGGAGCTGAGACCGGAGGCGTGCCGGCACAGGAGGACGAGATAGTGCAAGAGGATTTCTTGTGATTATGTTACCTTCATGTTTAGTTTTGCTACGTTATTCTATTTTCTTTTCATCAAACTTGTAGTTGATTTGTACTTTATTTCTATCTCTGTGGTTTCGGGATGTTTTACCCGCATAGACTTTATTACTTTTATTGCTAGATATTTGAGACATTTTCTTATTTATTCTTGATCTCTTTGTGGACTATGTGGATGTGATTAGATTTATATACCTATGGACTATGTTATATTTCTGGATGTTATTATGATTTACAGCTTAAGTATTTCGCTAATGGGCTTATAGTGTAGCTTGGCCCATCAGTGAAGTACTGCTGGCATGTATTCGTATTCCTGGTTCTACATATTTTGGGACTAGGGCGTTACAAGATGAGTTGCAGGGGATGCTACCAGACAGGGATATTGAGTTCTCTATAGACTTGGTGCCGGGCTCAGAGCCTATCTCACAACATGTCTATAGAGTGAACCACATCGAGTTGAAGGAACTGAAGAAGCAAGTGGATGAGTTATAGGACAAGGGATTCATCAAGTGCAGTTCTTCGCCTTCGGGTGCTCCGGTATTGCTCGTACCGAAGAAGGATGGATTTGTGCATATGTGCATCGATTACAGGGCGCTGAACAACCTCACTATCAAGAACAAATACCCGCTGCTAAGGAACGATGACTTATTTGATCAGTTGAGCGGCATGAATGTATTTTCAAAGATAGACTTGAGGTTTGGGAATCATCAGCTGAAGGTGAAGAAGGAAGACATTCCGAAGACTACTTTTCAGACTCGTTATGGCCAGTATAAGTTCACTGTCATGCCATTTGGGTTGACTAATGCCCCGACGGTCTTCATGAACTTGATGAACAAGGTATTCCATCAGTACCTTGACAAGCTCGTGGTGGTCTTCATTGATGACATTCTCATTTATTCGAAGACATCAGAAGAGCACGAGGAGCATCTAAGGATTGTATTGTAGACTCTCTGTCACGACCTGCACCCATTTTTTGGATGCAAGCACGTGAGCAAGCCAGTTACGTATCAAGCGGACTCCAGCCCTACTCGAATACGTAAACGCTGTTAAGGCTATGGTACACTGCCAAATCATGGCAATGCAATCTATATCTCAAATCCATAAGAGTAATGTAAACATGAATGAACAACTATGGGTCGTGGTCTGCAGCCCACTAGCATATATGTCCGGTAAGACTCCAAAGAATATAACAAGAGTCTTTAAAGCGAATCAATAAGCAGGTATCTCATGATAAGGGATGTAAAGCAAGAAAGGATAACAATGTAATATCACTAACGAATACCTGAATTATGCATCACGAGAATCTACCATCCCGCTCTGCTAACTAACTCCATGCAATCGCTAACCTGAAGAGATCATCAGGTCCTCAGGGGACATAACAAGATACATAAAAACATGCCTATCTAGCAGTATAATCATGCATGATAATATAAACAAGATATACACAAAGAATGACACTTAAGATGGCAAGAGACTACGACCAAACTGCTAACAAGTGACTAATGACAAGTGGCTACTGACAAGTGACTATGAACTGGAATACAAGAACAACTACACGTAACTGAACTGCTGGATGAACAAGTGAACACGAGATCAATGGAATACCAAACCCTCGCCCCGAGTGGACTCGCAGGTTTGAACTAATCACTATACCTCGTCCCGAGTGTGGACTCTCTGGTTAGTTCACGGCAAGGCACCTTCGTTCCGAGTGTGGACTCTCTGGAGTAATTACAAGTCAACATCATCGTCCCTAGTGTGGACTCACGGATGTAAACAGATCAAGACAAACACCCTCGTCCCGAGTGGAATCTCTGGTGCCATGGAAACAAACACCCTTGTCCCGAGTGTGGACTCTCTGGTTGAGGAAAAACGATACGGGGAAATAGTAATTCAACTACACGTACTTGTTCCAAGACACGACTCAGTCTGGGTACAAGTTAGACAAGGTATAACTCGGTCAAGACACAGGTAAGGACTGCTCTAGCGTAGACTATAGTGTGAACAAGATGGTATACTACACTATCAAGTCAAACAAGATAATAAATAGGTGAACATGGTATACAAAAATAGATAAATCAAGTCAACTAGAAAACCAATTATAACATATAAGATCTACAGCAAATAGAGTATCTAGTGATAATACAATAACAACATGAAAACTATAGACATGAAATTAAACTGTAGACTAAGACAAGGTATCTTGCCTGATATTTGTCCAATCTGTGCTGAAACTGCAGGTATCAAAATTGTATCCAGCCTAGGTTGAATTAACACTGCTACGGTTCACAGAAGATCTAACAAAGACCAACAAAGCAACCAAGAATTACTAACCAGTATCTTCATATACTTATATATAAAGCCGGGTCCTTAATACGGTTTACTTTAAGAAAATAATCTTTATTTTCTAATTTATATGTTTAAGAAAATATCTCATGATATATATCATTCTATTATGTATAACAACAAAGCTCAACATGATTATCGTTAATAAATTATATATAACTTATATACATAAAATAATGATAGTTAATATAGATATACAACAATATTAATGTTTGGTAAAAGTAAATGATAATATATGACTATAGGTACACAATAATAGTCTTTGATAGGAGAAAATAATCTTTATATATATATATATATATATATATATATATATATATATATATATATATATATATATTTTGGGGAAAAAGGAACTTTATTGAAAGAAAGGCGCAAAAGGCCGAAACCTATACAAGTAAGCGCTCCTCGCGCGAAAAACGACCCAATACAAAGAAAGAAACACGAAGTGTTGCCCACAAAACGGTAACTGGACCGAGCATCGGAAGGTTAGGCGGTAAAAGAAGAGCCCAAGGAAAGATCGCCCTTGCCCCTGTCAGTATCCCATGGCAGCCCAAAACTGATTCGAGGTGTGAGTACAACGTCTCTTTCTTTTGAATATTTGCCGAATCACCTCACTGTACAATTGAGGAGGCGGTAATTGACGGCCCTCGTATCTGTATTTGTTTCTGTTTTTCCATAGAACCCAAATTGCGGCGGCAGCGACGATCTGATGCCCGTGAGACGCGTTCCAGCTGGCCAGCAGATCGTTGATGCCCCCGGATGTGGGGACCATTTTGCACCTATAGTAAAGTTGCGACCAAATGAGGGAGGCAGAATCTCCAGCAAGAAGAACATGATCGGCAGATTCAGGTTGGTGGTCAACACAGCAGTTGCAACTAGACGCCAGACTGAAGCCGAAGGCCTTGACGGCATCGTCCGTAGGAAGTTTCCGTTGCGCGGCACGCCAAAGGAGAATGGACCATTTCACTGGAATACACGAGTGCCAAAACTTGGCGGAAGGGGAGGTCGTTGCTTGGGTGTCTCTGATGATGGCTCTGGCCGAAGCAAGGGTAAAGGCGCCACCCAGGTTGGGGGACCATCTGAGCACGTCCGGAGCATCAATGATCGATAGATGAGATGCACCCAGGGTTGCCATGGTCGCCGGGCCAAACCACTCTCGAACTCTATCCCAATTCCACCTAGATGCGTCCTCATCCCATAAGTCTCGGATCTCGCACAACGGCGGAGTAATAGCGTTGGGCCTGAGGATCTCGTCCCCCAACCAGCGTTCTTTACATGCCATCGTATGGCCATTGCCAAGTGTCAAGCGCAAGTGCGATTCTGCGAGGCTACGGCCGCGGATGATGCGTCGCCACGATGCAGAGGATCTGTTGTTGGCAGACGCGTCGGATAAATGACAGAATCTGGAGTATCTCGCTCTCATGAACCTGGTCCAGATCGAGTTTTCGGAGCGAATTTTCCACCATTTTGTCGAGTGCGCGTCGACAATGTGGGCGAGTCTGCAGAATCCCAGCCCCCCCTCATCAGTAGGTTTGGCCATGGTCGCCCAACTAGCCCAGTGATACTTGTTCCTTCCCTCGAGATGACCCCAAAAGAAATTTGCAAGGATGGATTCAATAGAAAGGAGCACTTTGATGGGGGGCGCACACACCGTAAGTGTGTATATGGGGATGGAGGATAGGACGTGCTTAATGAGAATTAACTTCCCCCCGGGGGAAAGGGTGGCGTTGTGCCAGCCGCAATTTTCTGGCGAATCTTGTCCACCATGTGGTCGAAAATGCCGGAGTTCGCTCTGCCGTACACCAACGGGCAGCCTAAGTAAAGGAAAGGGGGGTAAGCTGTGGAGAAGGAGGTCATGGTGGACAGTACTGCAGAGTGAGTTCTATCCGCTTTGTGATGAGTGTATATCACGCTCTTGCTGTTATTGATTTTCTGACCAGAGCATCGAGTGTAGTTAGCAAGAGTTCTAATAACCACCTCAATGGCTCCAATAGCGCCAGCGGAGAAAATGAGGATGTCGTCCGCGTACGCAAGATGAGTTATGAGAGGGCAGGGTCGTTGTGTGGAAGTGCTGGAATCCCGGAGATCGCGGCATGGTTTTGAGGTTTCTGCTCAGGGCCTCGGCCGTGATGATGAAAATAGTGGATGAGAGGGGGTCTCCCTGTCTGACTCTGCGAGTAGCTTTGAAGAAACCCTGAGGTTGACCGTTGATGACGGTGGAAAACCAGGAGTTGTTGATGGATCTGAAAATGATGTCAATAACAGGCGAGAAACCAAAGGCTCTGAACACCCAGATCATGAACTGCCAGTCAAGACGGTCGTATGCTTTTTCCATGTCCAGTTTGATGGCGACGTTCCCCCCTGGACGGGAATTTCATGCAAGTGATCATTTCTTGAGCCAGGAGGATATTATCGGTGATATTACGACCTTTGACGAAGCCGCTTTGCTCTTCGGAGATGATTCTGGGGAGAAGGTCCAACATTCTGGAGGCGATGATTTTAGAAATAATTTTGTTGGTGAAAGTGCAGAGGCTGATAGGTCTGAAGTCTTTAAAGGACTCCGGGTTGTCTTTCTTGGGAAAGAGGATGATGTGGGCGGAGGATATGGATATATATTATATATATATATATATATATATATATATATATATATATATATATATATATATACAAATCCATTTAGTTATTTTAGAAAATTACTCAAAATATATATACAACAAGTATAATTAGTAAAAATATCCTTAACACATATATCTAATCATTTATAATATATACCCTTACAAAAACTATATTTTCATATAACCCTTTTCTCCATAATAGCATTTAACATATATTAACATATACCTTTCATATTGACGTAAATAAAATAAAGTACATATCCCAATACATACATGATATATATACTATATACTTATTTAATAGTCCATCAATGTAATTAACTAAGGAGGAGGGGTAAAATAAGAATTACCAAGGTTACCACGGCTGTTGTTGCTTATTCCTTTACGTTTGGGTGTCTGTATCTCCGCACGTGGCATGGGTCACCGCTCATACGAACGACAGACACTAGGATGGCGACACGACTGCTGCTGCGCGTGAGGCCACGACTGAGGGACTGACAGCCATGCTCGGACTGTTGCCGTGCTCGGCCACGTCTCGTGCGTCTTCCGTACGCGGTGGAGACGATTGCGCACAGGGACGACTACCACTCGGCTGCTGGCACGGCTTGACATTGCTTGGATGGCAGCGAAGTGCTCCCTGGCGAGGTTGACGGAGTAGTCAATGGCAACCATGCCAGAGGACCAGACTCTCAGAGGACTGGCGAGCTCGGATAGAGGCTTGGCATCTCGGGAGGCTGTTGAGGCTTTGGCAGGACGGCATGGTGGTGCTGGGCTCTCGTGCCATGGTGGAGATGGCAACGAGGCCCATGCGTCGTAGTCGACGAAACCAGCAGGCCCTATCAGATGACCGTATGTCGTGTACAGGTACGACAAGGGCACGAGACGGGTCGACAAGGTCGCTTGGCGACTGCCGCATAGCCAGTCGAGTTGGCTCGTACACAGCTCCTCGTCCTTGGTCGGGCTCGATAGGGTGGTTGCGCCCATGATGGTCGTCAGTAGTCGGTCAGTCGCGGGGTCACGTGGCAAGCTCCGTACTGGTTGAACTCGTACAACAGACGCCGAGGGGCCGAGGTCACTCGTGTCCGTCATAGACGTCATAGAGAAAGGGATGATGATAAGGGGGGTCGTGTATACTGTCGACGCTGATGGGCATGACACTCAGGTGTCGGCTATATGTTGATGGGAAACTTTGGTTTGGGGTTTGTGCTGCTATAGGCTCTTATATAGGTAGCATGGTGTTATTGGGTCTGGGCCAGGTGTTCCAGGAAATCCAATAGATGCTGGGTTGGTTGGGCTTTAGTTAAAAAGAGATTAGTTAGGACACCTATGATTTGGGATGGGATGGGATTTTCCTTATTTCACTTTCTACTTATATCATACATACATTCCTACATACACACACACAAATATATATTACTTATATAACTCTTTATATAGTTATAAATATCTTCTATGCATACCTACCACTACAATAATAAATATTCACAACAATCAAATAATATCCTAATAATATATATTCATAGTATAGTGTCTTATTTATAGAAATAAATATACACATATATATACATATCTATATAATAAATATAAATCGTTATCATTTAATAAAAACAAAGTAATATTAATGATAATAATAATCCTAATAACAATTAAAATAGCCCACAAGTTGTTTCTGATGGATATAACATACACACTACTTATCTGGCTCCAGAAGGTCATACAAATTTTGTAAAACACTATTAATAATAATAATACCTATAACAAATAATTAGAAAATAATTGCCAATTCCTAATAATATATACAAAAATATTTGCATTTACCAAACATGTCTACAAGATTGTATTTGGTCCCACTATATGCCTACATGGGCTTCAATTTGACTTGGGCCCAATCAGGGCATGTTCGGTACAACCGGGTTCCCTAAAACTCAATAATATAATTAAATAATAAATAAAATCTTCGGCAAGGATTAAGTTGCAACTTGGCCTGGTTTTCTAGTTAGGACGTCACTATGCTCGACCTTTCCTACCAGGGCTAATACACTAGTCAAAGCACGCCATTGTACTATCCGTGCCACGATTTTAAATTACCTTGTACTTCAAACTCAACCATGACTAAACTCACTTACCGTAATAATTAACTAAATAATGATTTATAAAATCTAAAAATCACCTTTTAAATCAAATAAATAAATAAAAAAAAATATTTCAAAAATTTTCGGAAGAGGAGTTACAAATCTACCCACCTTAAAAATAATTTCGTCCTCGAAATTCTAATTCATGACTTCCTTAAAATTCAAAGTCTACTATAACCTTAATCTCCTCAAATTTAATTTTCCAAAAATATTTTATAACCTTCTTTAGTCATTTTATAACTCCGAATACTTGAGGACTTTCTACCCACCTTAGGTCACTACTCCTCAAATACGGTTACTAAAATCTTATCTCCTTCCAACTAGTTGTTAACAATTCTACCAACAAATCTCTAGGCATATGCATCTATAATCCCTCATATCTATAAACAGCCAAATATTCAATAATCAAGCAATATTATACTATAAGTGAAGAATTTCTGATAGATTCTAGACAACGCGATCGTTCGTCACTCCGAAATAGGAAGAGACGAAAATCGATGGTTCGGAAGGCAAGAAGAATAATCGAGAACAAATATGAAATTTCAAGGACGTAGAGAAATTTCTAGGAGAATTTTTAAGGCAGAGTGGATTGAGATTTCTAAGGTTCGTCATATTCGCAGGCTCGTATCAGTACAGTTACGTAACCGATACGATATGTTCTGACCTGTATGGGCCACCAAAAAAACTTGTCACGATCCGTACCCGCTTTTCGGATGCAAGCACGTGAGCAAGCTAGCTACGTATTAAGCGGACTCCAGTCCGACTCGAATACGTAGACGTTGTTAAGGCTATGGTATACTGTCAAATCATGGCAATACAATCTATATCTCAAATCCACAAGAGTAATGTAAACGTGAATGAACAACTATGGGTCGTGGTCTGCAGCCCACTAGCATATATGTCCGATAAGACTCCAAAGAATATAACAAGAGTCTTTAAAGTGAATCAGTAAGCAGGATATCTCATGATAAGGGATGTAAAGCACGAAAGGATAACAATGTAATATCACTAACGAATACCTGAATTATGTATCACGATCATCTACAATCCTGCTCTGCTAACTAACTCCATGCAATCGCTAACCTGAAGAGATCATCAGGTCCTCAGAGGACATAGCAGATACATAAAAACATGCCTATCTAGTAATTTAATCATGCATGATATATAAACAAGATACACAAAGAACGACACTTAAGATGGCAAGAGACTACGACCAAACTGCTAACAAGTGACTAACGACAAGTGGCTACTGACAGATGACTATGAACTGGAATACAAGAACAACTACACGTAACTGAACTGCTGGATGAACAAGTGAACACGAGATCAATGGGATACAAAACCCTCGCCCGAGTAGACTCGCAGGTTTGAACTAATCACTGACCCTCGTCCCGAGTGTGGACTCTCTGATTAATTCACGGCAAGGCACCCTCGTTCCGAGTATGGACACTCTGGTGCAAGTACAAGTCAACATCCTCGTCCCGAGTGTGGACTCACGGATGTAAACAGATCAAGACAAACACCCTCATCCCGAGTGGACTCTCTGGTACCAAGAAAAAACACCCTCGATCCAAGTGTGGACTCTCTGGTGCAACGGATTAACCCTCGTCCCGAGTGTGGACTCTCTGGTTCAGGAAAAATGATACGGGAAAATATCAGTTCAACTACACATACTTGTTCCAAGACACGACT
>JANAVB010038416.1:5764780-5893576 GCA_029216955.1 Iris pallida | reverse complement strand
TGAAAACTAATACTGCCATGTTGTAGGAATTCAATTCTATGCAATTTTGACTTTTGAAAATCTGAATTTTGATTTAAAACGAAGTTTTTATGGCCGAAACAAGTTTTGAATTTTCAAAAATCAACTTTCTGTGACGGTTCGAAAAATTGTCGAAAATCCGCAGAAATCCGTCGGAAAATCTGAACTTGCACCACAAAACTTGCTGTGACACTTCGAAAAATCTGCCGGAAATCCATAATAATCCGTCGGATAATCCGGTTAGGCTATTTTGTCTGTTTTTGCCCGTTTCTGCCCGTTTTTGTCCGTTTTTGATATTTTCTTCGATTGTAATGATTTATTAACATGATTAGATGATCTTGCATAGTTAGAAAATGATTGTACACCCTATATACACTTGACACTAGCACATGTTCAATCAATTTCTATGAAATGTACTTAGCTTAAATTATTGTTTCCCACATGCCATGATATGTCTTTTGATAGATTCTTTCTTACAAACTATGATAATTGTTACATGTCTTCCTTGCTTACATGATAGTGGCCCGTCATGGCGCACTCTCCTTACATCTTCTTTGCTTACTAGATAGTGACCCGTCGTGGTGCACTATTGTACATGTCTTTCTTTGCTTACATGATAGTGGCCTGTCATGGCGCACTCCCTATAGTGGCTCGTCGTAGCGCACTCCCAGCTTCCAGTTTATTATGTTTTCTTATTGTGGCTTTTTATGGTGCACATTCTCGCTTTTGTCCAGTCTTGCATGTCTCATGTTTAGGATGGATTCTGCGGAATGCCACACCCAGAATCCAAAAAATGGTAAGGATTATATAACTAGATTGATCATTAGAACATGGGTGGGGAGGATTTCCCAGTTACCTGTTGCCTTTGGTCTAGGTCGTTATAACATTTAATTTAAGGGTTTGGAGCTATCCGTCGAGATAAGCACTCTCCAGCTTCACTATCGCGTGGGAGCACAAGGATACACCTGTAATCACTTTCGGCATGACCAATAGGTGTTACAGGCAGGTAACCGGACTTGGAATTCTCAAACTTGCATTTGTTAGTAATTAGGATTGTGACAACCCTAGTTAGCTAATGTAAAGTCGTACTCATTGCTTGGCCGTGACTATTGTATGGAGTCCAGTCTAGTCTATTTGTCTAGGTAGTGTCCGAATTTGTTTATTTCAGTACATCTTTGTTTATGCTTTACTTTTGTCGGTAAATGATTATATACTAAAGTTCTGTTCAGGAGAAGGGTTACAACCCGGTCCTTGTTTGGTTTACGGGTTGTAACTTGGGTTTCGGAATACTTCCTAAGTCATCTTATCATTTGTCGTTCTATATAGTATCTTACATGCTCACATGTCTCAGTTACCCTACATGCTCACATGTTCCAGTTATCTTACATGCTCCAGTTACATAACATGCTCACATGCTCCGTCTACTTAACATGCTCACATGTCTAGTTTATCTTTCATGTTCACATGCTTCCTTTTTCTTACATGTACACACTTTACATTATGTTACATGTCCTTTACTTTATGCTACATGTTGCTTTACTTATTGTCTTTCCTATTCTCGGGATAAGTGCATTGGTAGCGCACGAGTCTCGATTTGCTTTTACTTATTTCTGTCTCTATCCGTTGCTAAATTGCATGCTGGTTTTAGTTCATAGTTTGTCTTCCTTTGTGGTACTTGCTATTGGGGGTCTGACCCCACTGGTTTTGCATTGACCAGATCTAGTTGAGGAGCCCGAGGATCTTCGGACCTTTCTCTCAATGGTGACCACCCGGAGCACCAGGGGACTTGAGTGGGTGTTCTTTCTCTTACCCACTCTTTTCTGTACATATTCTTTTGAGGCGTTTAGCCACCGAGCACGTATTTAGCTCGTGTTTTGGACTTGACATTTGGCCTACGGGCTTAGACATGATGTTATATTTCTAGACTGCAGCTAGAAGATCATGTATTACTTAGTCTTGCTAGTTCTTCATTTTGTATTACTATCTTCATGATCATCTATTATAGTTTGGGACGCTTTACTGTCTTATATGCTTGATGATCATATTCTTGTACTTTACTTCTTGTCTGAGACTGAGATATCTAGGATTTTGCGACCTAGGATTGACTGTTGGTTTGTAGCAGTGACCCCATCTATACAGCTTATACGTTGTTTCGGAGTACTGGAGTACTTTGGTATACGTAGCTGGCCTGATCCGTCCCTACTTGCCAGTATTCTGGTTCTGGGGCGTGACATAGGTTTTAGTGGTGGCCCATGCAGGTCTGATTTATCAGATATATGGGGGTTGTGGTAGTTATCTCAGTCATAAATTCTTCTCCATTGATATCCTCCGTATTACTCTCTACCTTTGATATTTGACCTGATATCTGCTTTGATCGTTGATCTTTCCTGTTCCCTCGACCTGATCCTTGTGCCCTTAAACTTTCAGGGGCACTGTTCCTGGTCCTTCTGATCAGATTATCCGTATCCCAGCTATGGCGGGTCAGCTTCCGCCAGTTCTTCCAGTTCGGGATGAGCATCCTCAGCATTCGGGAGCAGAGTCTAGAGTGGACCGAAGGGCAGAGTCGCCAGTTCCTCCTGTTCAGCCAGCAGTACCAGTTCGGCCAGAGCAGCCAGAAGGTGTTATTCGAGTACTGGTGGATGTTCTGAGAGATCTCATGGCATCGCAGCAGCGTCAGAGTGATGTTCTCACCTATTCTGTCCAGACGGCTTTGGACAGAGGTGGTGCTCAGGTCTACAATTCTGCGAGCAGTTTTAGGCATCTTCATCCCCCATACTTCTATGGTACAGAGGATGCTATTGCGTCTGATGCATGGCTTCAGGATACTGAGGCCATTCTGGAGGCGCAGGGATTCCGGCTAGGGAGCGTGTGGCAGTTGTCAGATTGCAGCTCTTGGATTTGGCCCGCGACTGGTGGACGGCTCATAAAGTATCTCTTGTGGCACCGATAGCTTAGGCAGATTTTAGCGAGAGGTTTCAGACTCGCTATTTTGATGCGGTGTCGTATTATGATCTGCAGCAGAGGTTCATTGGCTTGCGGCAGATGAGCAGGACCGTCGACGGCTATGCGACAGAGTTTAGCAGGCTCAGTCGGTTTGCCCCTTCCTTAGTGGCGATCGAGTTGGACCGAGAAGGAGGTTCCAGCAGGGACTTCATCTGGAGATATACTGGCAGTTGAGCAGCATGAGTTCCAGACATTTGATGCAGTGATGAGGGCGGCGAGAGGCATGAGTACACCTCGCAGAGGATCGTTGATAGAGTCGGAGGTCAGAAGAGGTCTCACATTCAGAGGGGATCTTCTCCAATCGTCAGCACCAGCACCAGCAGTTAGGACATTGGAGATTGGATCACCTAGAGGAGCAGTTCCAGCAGCTTCCTTTCAGCAGTCATCTCAGATGCAACCAGCAGCAGAGGTCGTCTTCATCTATTGGATGTTCTCATTGCGAAAAGCCTGGGCACGTTCTTTTGAGTGCCGTAGGGCACATGGTTGTGTTTGGTCTGTGGATCTTCAGACCATATGATGGGATCTTGTCCACGGAGGGCTAGTTCTTCCTCAGTACATCCGATTCCATCGACTACCCGGTAGTCCAGCAGTATAAGGCTCAGGTACCTATTCAGCATCAGCAGACTCAGAGGCATTCACCAGCGCAGTCCCGGATATTCCAACAGCAGAGGCCTCAGCAGTATGTGCAGGTCCAGGCACAGAGGCAGCAGGGCCAGCAGCCGGTTAGAGCAGCAGTTCCGAGGCGTGGGCAGGCAGAGTTTAGTATGTTAGAGCAGGTTTTAGCCGAGGGCAGTCATATTGTAGGTATTGTCCTATTCTTCTTCCACTCTTATTTATCCTTTGGGTTACACATATTTGGCGAGTATCTCGTCTCACTCTTCTGTCTTCGTATCTTGAGATACATGATATTTATCACATGTCTCGACTACGAAGATACGTCCTGGGTAGGGTCATGTCTTGTATTAAGTCATTGGTACCGGCTTATTTTGATAATTGACTTTTATTCAAGTTGTGGAGTCAGCGTAGGGCTCCTACTCAACTGACTCAGGAGACATGTTTATTCATATGCCTCCATCCCTTCTTGATTGTAGTTGTGTTATTGCTTACGTATTTACCTATATTACTGTTGTCTTTATCTTACCAACATGCCATGCTTTGTTTTGATTGACATGATTTTCAGCTCTTTCGTTTGGTTTTCATGCTTGACTAGATTTAGGAAATTCCGAGGACGGAATTTATTTTTAAGTTGTGGAGAGTTGTGAGACTCGTCTCACAGTATCGGTTTATATACGGATACGTATTTTATAGTATATTTTGTATTTCCTTGGTTTTCGTAATGCTTTAAAAAAATTTCTAACTTATAGATTTCTCCTTGGCCGGCATACCGCCAGTATACCGGTGTATACCGACGGCATACCGTCCAGACAGATTTTCTATTTTAGATATTTTCGATTTCAGATATTTTCATGAATAGTGTTTTCGATATTTTCATGAATAGTGTTTTGGATATTTTGATGAATAGTGTTTAAATATTTTCATGAAAAGTGTAGATGCACCCTATTACCCAATGGATAATTGGTTTTGTTTGGATGGCCATGATTGACTTAGATTTTCACATGGATCACGATCCGACGGCTAAGATTAATTCCTCCTTCTATATACCATTTTACTTTCTCTCTCCTCTCTCTTTTCATTCTCTTCACTCTATTTCATCTCTTCTTCCCTCTCTCCCCCTTGGAGCTTGCCAAGAGCTTGGCCTTAAGGCCCAGAGTGTGGTTTCGTACCCCTCTTGGTGGTGGAGTAGAAGATTAGGCTTGGAGCTTAACCTAGGCAAGTACATCTTGCCAAATATATGAACCATATTACTTTGTTGTCATTTTTTTGTGTTCCTTGGTATTAAATGAGAATTTTCCCAAACTCATTTTGTTAAATATATTTTCCTTATGATTCTCGTATATATGCATGTTTTCCAAAATTTGTTTAAACAAGGTTTTGATTTTCTGTTAAAATCCAATATGGACTTAGTAGAAAACTTGGTATCAAGAGTGATACTAGTGTTACCATCATGTATCTTGGTCACATATACATATATGAGGCCCTCACATAGTTTGCATATCATGGATTTGAGTTGGTGGTGGCAATCGGAACCCGTTTCGATGTCCCGAGAACCTCTGTTTGAGAGTATTTTGAGGTATTGATCTATCAAATGTTTTGATTTATGAAAACTAATACTCCCATGTTGTAGGAATTCAATTCTATGCAATTTTGACTTTTGAAAATTCGAATTTCGATTTAAAACGAAGTTTTTAATGGCCGAAACAATTTTGAATTTTTAAAAATCAACTTTCTGTGACGGTTCGGAAAATCCGTCGGAAAATCCGAACTTGCACCACAAAACTTGCTGTGACACTTCGAAAAATCCGTCGAAAATGCAATAATCCGTCGGATAATCCGGTTAGGCTATTTTTGTCTGTTTTTGCCCGTTTCGGCCCGTTTTTGTCCGTTTTTGATATTTTCTTCGATTGTAATGATTTCTTAATATGATTAGATGATCTTGCATAGTTAGAAAATGATTGTACACCCTATATACACTTGACACTAGCACATGTTCAATCATTTTCTATGAAATGTACTTAGCTTAAATTATTCTTTCCCACATGCCATGATATGTCTTTTGATAGATTCTTTCTTACAAGCTATGATAATTGTTACATGTCTTTCTTGCTTACATGATAGTGGCCCGTCGTGGCGCACTCTCCTTATGTCTTCTTTGCTTACTAGATAGTGACCCATCGTGGTGCACTCTTGTACATGTCTTTCTTTGCTTACATGATAGTGGCCTGTCATGGCGCACTCCCTATAGTGGCTCGTCGTAGCGCACTCCCAGCTTCCAGTTTATTATGTTTCTTATTGTGGCTTATTATGGTGCACATTCTCGCTTTTGTCCAGTCTTGTATGTCTCATGTTTAGGATGGATTCTGCGGAATGCCACTGTTTGCAAAAATAAAAGTTGATCTTTATTTCAACAAACTTTGTAAAGAAGATTACAAGAATTATGGGAAAGTATAACTATAGGAATCCGATCAGAAGACGATCGCTTTATCCCTTGGACGATATGAACTTTGAAGACGGTAGCCTCTGAAGTTGAAGGCAAAAGCCTCTGAAGAATGCAGCAGCACTTGGGCAAGAACTCCTGAACTCTCCGATCCTGTGTATGTATGATCCCCCTAGGAAGGACTTGAAACTCTATTTATAGAGTTCTGGAAATAACTACTTTTTAGTTATTCTGGACTACGCAAGTTGGATTACGCTGCATTGGACCGCACAGACATCAGACTGTAGTTACTTGATCGTGGGCCAACTGTATTGGACACATGGCATATTTGATTGAAATACACATGATCATGTACAGACGGTTACCACGTAATGAGTCATTGATGGCATGAAGGCCACGTGTACTTTGTCAGCTGTAGTGATGGAGTGCGCCACCTGAATTGTGCTGGCTTCGGATTGCGCTAGGATGGACCGCGCTGGTCTGGATTGTGCTGCAGGCAGATTGCGCTGCATGTACAGCTGTCCTCGAGCGCTATGCTGCACGATAAACGAACAGTTTCCTAGTTCTCCGTGCTGTCAGCTGTCAGAAGATCTGATTCTCTGTCAGGTAATGATGACGACCACGTCAGCTTGCGCACTTGGATGAGTGCGCAGTTCAGCCTGCGCAATCGAATTATTACGCAATGTCTTCTGTGCAGTTCACTTGAAGGATGTATAATTTGATTTTCAAGACTTTGTTGATGGGTGCAACTTGATTTTTAGGACCTACAAGACCCCCTTCAAAGTTTTCGAAGTTTGAAAATAATCAAAGCTTCGAAATACTTTGAATTTTGATTTGAAATCAAGTTGCGCATATGATGACCTGTTTGCACAATCAGAGGAATTAGCTCATGTTTATCCGGTGCAATTTGAGGAGTCTGTTCATTCTAGAAAACTATAAATAGTTCTCCGTTCTCTCACTGCCATTCTTTACTTGCTTCTAATCATCTGAAAGAAAGAATTTCCCGAGCTCTCCCGACTCTCCTTCTTCTTCTTCATCGATCTCCATGGCTCCAAAGTGATCCGCTGAGAAAGGCAAGGCCCCCGCCGAGTCTTCGGCTCGTACTGCGTCGCGCCCTTCTCGACATAAGGTGGCTCACCCAGCACTGCAGGGTAGACATCCGATCGAAAACCCTTTTTAGGGTTCTTCGTCATTGCTGCACCTTCAAACCGATCTCTTTTTAGAGATTTGGTTATGTTGCGCCGCCCTGTTTAGGGTTTCGGTTGCACAAAATCCAATAATCTTCATTTTTATGAAGACTGTTTTCTTGCACAATCGGTTAGAACGTGCTGGTAAAAGTCAGCGCAGTCTGCTTTTTGCGCAAGTTATTCAGCGCAAACTGATACTTTGCGCAAGTTATTCAACGCAATCTGATGGCTCGCACAAGTGGATGAGTTGGCGTCACTGGATAGTTCGTATAGAAGCTATTGTTGCGCAATCTGACGGTTGCACAATCTAGTTGTGCAATCTGATGCTTGTACAATCTGCTGACAGAATCTTTTGATTTTACTTGTACTGAATTCTGTTTTTTTCTGTTTGATAGTTAACATCAGAAGGACCCTGAGTATGAAATATTTACAGGGTCCCTTGCTGAGCCAGAATTCAAAGAAGATTTGTCCCATGTGCTCTTCCCACAATATGCTCTACCATCCTCTCGCCAAGCTATCTTGATAGCTCAGGACAATGAGACTTTGTTAAGTTTGATGAATGGACAGCCCTTGCAGTTTGCTGACGCCATTACCCACAAGAAACCCATGTTCTTATTTGGTGAAGCCATCGACAAGAGTTCTCAGCCAAGGCCCCGTTGAGTCGAGAACTTTCCAAAGGAAGGAGAAACTGATCCTGTTACCGGACATTGCTAGATGCCTCCCTCTAGCACGATATGCTCATATAAGCCATCCCAGGAGGATGGACTGGGACATTACTCCCCTTCAGCGGGCACGGACAGAAAAGATTTGTGTCAAGAAAGGTCCAAATAATAGAGACATGTTCTATAGCTCTTCTGAGCGACGCAGCACTTTACTCAGAGGGTTGAAGCCAGGCTGTATCCCTCTAGAGAACTCTTCTTTTCTGCTGCCTGTGAGGACACCAATCTTTGCCAACGAGTATGCAAAGGCTGAAGGCAGATATCCGGATCAGGACATCCGACTGGTCTGGTGAACCCGGAGAACAAGAGGTGGAACTGCATAGCCAACTGGGTATTGGCTCAGTTTGAAGATAAACTTAAAGAGATCGAGCTTTATAATGCGGTATATGCTACCGTGTATGGCTTCCACCCAAACCCTCATCTGTTTCTAGCCCTGGCATAGAGGTATAACTATAGGACAGGGACGTTCATGACGCCCTGCGGGGAGATGGGATTGGCCCTCCATGAGATGAAGTACATCTTATGCCTACCAACGGAGACTTCCCTTATGAGGAGTATGTTCCCACAAACGACGAGTTAGATAGAATACGTCAGGAATATGCAGAGATGGTAGCAGTTTTCGACGAATATTGTGCCATTACAACATATGCTCCTTGTACTATAAGAGCGGCTCTTCTGGCACATGTTATTCATCGAAGTGGTTGCCGTATTTTTTTTAACCATATCGTTGAGAAAAAGACCAAAGATCATGACTCATGCAACCCAACTTTCTTCCAATCCCTCAGCCACAGTGAAGTAATAAAACTGATGGAAGAGAATAAGAAGATGGATATCAGAGTTACTGATGAACACCAATACCCTCCGCTCAAGCCCGGAGATTTTGTTGAAAGCTTTATAAGAATGGGCTACAGGTCCATGTTACAAGAAGCCCAGCTGGCAGGATTTTTGACATACTGGCTCCGTCGATTTGTTGTACCCGGAGCAAGCGCCATGGACCGCTTCCACGCGGCGTACTCTTCGCTGCCGTCCGGTTAGTCTTCGGCTACCGGATGGATTTGCTATCAGCGATGACCTGTAGAATAAATGCAGATCTTCGTCTGTATGTCGACTCCATGATCAAATGGAAGGGTGAAAAGGGGAACTTCCCTAGATTGGAGTTGCCCTACACCTATCTATTCGGATGGTTGCTTCTGCACCATCCGTCTTTGATGAACCCCAACATGGGAGCAGTCGGTGGTAGCTTTCTGAGAAGATTCTCCCGAAGCAAGTGGGTGTACGTTAGTCTGAAGGACTGCAGACGTGCCCTGAACCTTGGCAAAGGATGGAATTTTTACTGCTTTGCCCCTCCAGCTGGTTATGAATTCATGGCAACAAATCTGGTTGATCTAGGGAGGCAGCCGTTGGGCCGAGCACTTTTGACTGGCTGAAGGCGATCAGACCATCGCATTTGGTGTACAGATTTGAAGAGGAGTGCTATCTGGAACCATATTTGCCGAGTCTCTTCGCCCGTCAATTTGGTTACGACCAGTTCCATGTGGGCAATGCTATAACTTGCCTACAAGGAAAGGGGTACCTGATTGATGGTGCCAGAGCATGGGCCTACTACAATGCTCAAGACACTAGGACAGTGTTCTCGATGCCAAACAAGAATGATAATGGTCCTAGAATGTTATATACATATTCATTGTTTTATACAGCTGTAAATACTTTCGTCGAGAATTTCAGTCTGGTGGATAGCTTGCGACGACGACGCGTCTGAAGAAAGGAGCAACTGCTACACTAGCTCCAGCAAATGATGAACAACATGAATCGGTAGATGATCCATTGGAAGCTTCCAGGTAAGCAAACTTCCCTGAGGAAGTAAATCAACCACTGAGAATTTCTCTGAAAGTTGTTAAATCTCCGGCCAGAGAGAAAAAGAAGGATTGACGAACCTTCTTCCCCAGCTACAAAGAAGAAACTTATCCTGGATCAACCAGAGAAAGTTACTACTAGATCACAATCTCGGCAGCTGGCCGAGTCAATTCAACGAGAAGAGGCAACCACGTCGACTTCTATTCCAAAGCTGGTTGATGTAGTAGATGTGGAGAGCCCAGAAAGGCCTCTTCATAGAAAGAAGCTGGCTATTAAAAAGAGAAAGAAAGCGAGCCTGTCCTCGGTGGTGGTGAATGTCGCTGCTGGAATTACTATGTCATCTCCTACTCCTGCCTTTGAGCCTAGTCCAGAGCAGAGAGAGGAGATTGAACAGAGAGAGGAGGCTGCACAGAGAGATGAGGCTGCAGAGCCTAGGGAAGATAAAGCTTTACGATCTCCTTCGCCAGCGGTAGAAAATATCAGCTTCCTGCCACACCAGGAACAATCTGCGAGGAGGAGGATCGTTTAATGATTGAAGCATTAAACGATTGCGACTTCGGTCTACAAGAAGATGCTGATCATACCGCTGCCACTGCCAGCGAGGAAGCCCCTGAAGATAAAAAGTGAGAAGAGTACATCATCAGAGGCTGTTGATGATACACAGAATCCTAAAGAGGACATTGAAGTCCATATATCTCCTAAAGCTGCTAATGACATCCTGGATCCTGATAAGGATGTTGAGGTGCAGGTATCTCCCGAAAAGATTGTAAATGAGGAAGTGGCCTTGGAGGAAACTCCTACTGTTGATCCAAAGGTAAAAAATGAATTTATCAATATTCTTTTCATAGATTAATAGCTGACATCTCTATCTTTGATCCATGCAGAAATTGAATCTTCTCCAGCTCCTCCAGTGTGCACGGATATAGTACCTGTAATGACGATAGCTAGCAGCAGTCGTCATTTGTCAGGTGGCTCCGAGGCAGGCAGTAGCCAGGCAGTAATGTCTGAGGCTACTTCTGCTAGATTGGAATCTGGGCCAGCAGATGACCGAATATCACTGAACCAAGCCATGGTAAGACTGCTTTTACTTTTGATCTTTTCAATAACTGCAAATGACAGACAAAATGATAAAGTTTATCTGTTTTTGCAGAGGAACAACCGGGAGGAGCAACCAGCTCTACTTTAGCTCCCTTATTTAAAGAGCCTCCCGTCCAAGTGGCTGAACGTCCTACTGCTTCATCATCAACAGGAGTCGCTGCTACTCCTGGTGCTTTGGCAACCAACCAATTTGTCATCAGCTCTTTCCATCTTTTTTTAATTCATTGGGACCCTTAATAGATAGGGTGATAGAGAAGGAAGAAGCTGATTTCTCTACAGTTAGAGGTCCAACCTCTTACTTGATTAATGCCATCTGCAGCCAAGGTGATGAAGCTCAGGCTACTTTTCTTGATCATATTAAATGAGTTGGAGACTTCAGTTAAGAGCTACAAAGAGCTAAGAAAGGGAGAGGTAGAGCCTCTGGTGCAAGCTGAATTTGAACGGATGTCTCAAGAGGCGCGGTTGAGAAAGTTAATTTCCAAGTTCTCTTGGATACTTTCACTGCCAAGTCCGCTGAATACAACTCCAAAGTAGAAACAGTGGCATCTATTGCTGAAGAGAAAGAAAGGAAAGTTGCTGAATTACAAGCGAAATTACCCGTCTTCAGGAAGAACTGAGACTTGCTCAATTAACTCTGGAAGATGAGGCTACCCAACATCAAACTGTAATTCAACAACTTGATGTTCTGACTCAAGAGAGAGATGAATATGCTGCAGCTCACCAAGCTGAAATCACTTGCAGACTAGTAACCCTGCCAACCTTCGATGATAAATCTGGGATGGAAGAAGCTATGAAACGAGTGATGGAATCTCGTGAAGAGCGACTACAAATTTTGAAACAGCAGATGACCAATTTGATGACACCACTGGCTGAGTAGAAGGATCTTTTGTATCTTCTTATTTTTCATGATATGTCTTTGTAACGTCTTTCATCTTTGATCAATAAAAAGACATTTTTGTGGCTCTATTACTTATTGCATATCTTATTCAGATATAAATAATAGCGATAGAAAATATATTCAGAGGTGCAGGACATGATATTTCTTGATTCTGGAAAATAATCATATTCAATTATATCTGCTCAGAGGTAATATGGACGTGGCAAATATAATTTATTGAATATCATTATTTCAATAGACAACTTAATCAAAGAAGACAAGTTGCTGATAAGAACGAACTGGATGATTCGTCAAGGTAAATAAACGAAATGAATCGTGGATGAATGTGACGAACGGGTAAACCGTCGGATAAATGAACGGGCAAACCATCAGATGAATGTGATGAACGAATGAACCGTCGGATGAATGTGATGAACGAATGAACCGTAGATGGATGAATATAATGAACGGACGAACCGTCAAAGGGATATGATGAACGGACGAACCGTCAGATGAATATGATGAATGAACGGGTAAACCGTCGGATGAGTGCGATGAATGGATGAACCGTCGGATGAATGTGAACGGACGAACCGTCAAAGAGATATGACGAACGGACGAACCGTCAGATGAATGTGTCGCTTCATTGTCTTTCAACTCTCTGTTTATAAATAGAACAGAAAATCAGATGGGATGGCACTTTTACTTTTCAACATAAAGATGTCGTCTGGAGATGCATCCAAGAAGGCTGAGATCGCCCCGAAGGTGGAAGCGGGTACTGAAGAACGTCCATCGAGCCGGCTCAACCAAAGCAGATAACAACGGGCGAAGGTTCATCTGCCCCCAAACCGTCAAAGGACATCTTGGACTTCCTTCTTGAACCAGAGAAAACTGAAGAAGAAGAAGCCATGAGGATAGCTGCTTGCAAGTTCTTGGTGGGTTCCAGTAAGAATATTCTTGACTCTTTTGCTGATCATGTTTTTGATAAGGACGATAGTGGCCCGCGTCCTAACTTTGAGAAGGATGATAGTGACCTTCCTTGATATTATGTACTATCATTCAAGATGAAACAAAACTGAATTTTATTTAAAACTTGTCTGATAATTACAATCACTCTGTTACATTTACACATAATACTTTTTGAGGAATTTGCCATTGATAGGCATCATTGCAATTCGATCGTCTAGCTCTGTGAGTTGATAGGCTCCATTTGAGAAGACTTTGTTCACGATATATGGCCCTTTCCATTTTGCATCGAACTTGCCCTTGCTCGAGTAAGTCATAGTCATAGGACGTCTGAAAGTTAGAATGAGCTCTCCTTTCTGAAAGGCTCTGACCTTAACTTTGCGGTTGAAAGTCTTTGAGATGCGGGCTTGGTATAACTCAATATGCTGTTGAGCCAATAACCGCTTCTCATCGAGCGCTTCTAACTCTTGAAGTCGAAGAAGATCATTGTTCTCCGTCATGAGTTCGTTGGCGATAGCAATCCTCAAAGATGGAATTTGGAGTTCTAGAGGTAGAACTGCTTCACAGCCGTACACCAAAGAGAAGGGTGTACAGCCTGTAGGGTTGCGGACCGTAGTACGGTAGGCCCAAAGACATTCCTCAAGCTTTTCACTCCAATTTCATTTGTTAGTGGATACGAACTTTTTGAGGAGCTTGATGACAGTCTTGTTAAAAGCTTCAGCTAAGCCATTAGCAGCAGGATTGTAGGCTGTCGAAGCAAAATTGTCAATCCGATGATCGTCACAGAACCTTGTAAACTTTTGGCTGATGAATTGAGGCCCATTGTCGTGGATGATCCTTCGAGGTACACCAAATCGATAGATGACATGGTGTTTGACGAAGTTGATGATGCTGCTGGTCTTGACTTCAGCCAATGGTATAGCTTCAGCCCATTTGGAGAAGTAATCGGTTATTGCCATTATGAACCGATGTCCTCTAGAAGAAGGAGGATTGATGGGACCGATGATGTCCATGCCCCAAGCTTCAAAAGGCCAGGAAGAAGCAGTCGGATGAAGGAATTCTGATGGTTGATAAATGAAGTCTGCGTGGATTTGACAAGCTCGACACTTCCTCGCATATTCGACGGCATCAGATACCATAGAGGGCCAGTAGTAACCCATGCGTCGGATGCGATCCTATAATTTAGGACCGGGTTGATGTGCTCCACAGACACTGTCGTGAGCTTCACGTAATACTTGCTTTGCTTCATCACCAGCAAGACAGCATAAGAGTAGGCCGTCATAAGTCCGCCGGTAAAGAGTTTTGGTGGTCTGATTGTAGTAGAACCGCAGAGATCGCCGACGAATACTCGTAGCCTCCTTAGGATCTTCAGGGAGTATGTCATGGACCACGAAGTCGATGAACGGAGTTCTCCAATCTTCATTGATAAATTGACTTCAGTAAGATTACTGAACTCAATATTACGATTGTTTTCAACGCAGAACAATTCCCGATCCCGATTAGAGATAACCAGCACCTGCTGTCTTTTGATGGGGATGGCTTGGACTGCTGCAAGATTAGCCAAAACATCTGCCTCAGTATTACAAGCTCGGCGTACATATTCAATGAAGAAGGCTTTGAACGATGTAGCCATGTTGATTGCTACTTCAAAGTAAGGCACTAGATCTTGATGGCGAACTTCATAAGTCCCTCTAACCTGATTAACAACCAGCTTAGAGTCACCATAGACTTCAAGATACTCGACGCCAAATTGTTTGGCTAGCTGAAGGCCAATGAGTAGAACATTGTACTCTGCCACGTTGTTGGAGCAAGGCTCATCTAAGGAGTAGGCTCTTTGGATAGCTGACCCGTCTGGAGAAACAAGGACAACTCCAACTCCTGCAATAATGGCACCATTGGGTCCAATCCTGGATGCACCGTCAAAGAATAGACGCCAAGTAGGAAATTCTTCGGAGACTGCATTAGATTCCAAAGTCTCATCTGGAATTTCATCGTAGAGCTTGGACGTCTCTGGAACAGGATGAGCTGCTAAGAAATCTGCCAGTGCTTGACCTTTGACAGACTTTTGAGGAACATATACCATGTCATATTGGGCTAGCAGAATAGCCCATGTAGCCAGCCGAGAATTGAGCGTGCTAGGCTTCTTCATCAGTACCCGAAGAGGATTAACTCGGGATATGACATGAATAGTTTGGCCAATGATGTAATGCCGAGTCTTTTGAACAGCGAACATAAGAGCTAGGCATTCCTTTTCGACCGGACTATAACGGTGTTCAGCACCAATTATAGTACGACTGAGATAGTAGATAGCTTGTTCGTGGCCTTCTTTGTTCTTTTAGGCAAGTAAATCACCCAATGAATGGTCCATAGCACGGACATACATTAAGAATGTTATGCCAGAGATTGGTGGCACCAAGACTAGTGGATTCATGAGATACCGCTTTATGTCATCAAATGCTCGTTGATATTCTTCGGTCCTAACGAAAGATACACCCTTCTTCATTAGTTGAGTAAATGGTCTGCAGCGTCCAGACAGATTCGAAATGAATCTCCTAATGTACGCAAGTCGACCTTGGAATCCTCGTAGCTCTTTTAGGTTACGTGGAGGACGCATCTCTTGAATGGCTTTGATCTTCTCGGGATCCACGTGTATACCCTTAGAGGTAATAACGAAGCCAAGAAATTTGCCACTAGAGACACCCAAGAATGACTTGGTGGGATTCATTTTGAGTTGATGTTGGCACATGAGATTGAAGATAGTTCTCAAGTCTTGAATGTGATCTTCCTTTAAACGACTTTTGACGGCAATATCGTCGACGTAGCATTCGACAGTCTTGCGCAGATGATCTTGAAAGATGGTACTCATGGCTTGTTGGTATGTTGCACCTGCGTTTTTAAGACCAAATGGTATGACAGTATAGCTGTAGACTCCGCAAGGAGTGCGGAAAGAAGTATGTTTTTCATCTTCAGGATTCATCTGAATCTGATTGTATCCGAAGAATCCGTCCATGAAAGATATTCTTTCGAACCCACAGGTGTTGTCAATTATGACGTCCGTGATAGGGAGAGGAAATTCATCTTTTGGACATGCTTCATTAAGATCCCGAAAGCCGATGCAGACTCAAACTTTGCCGATTTTCTTTAGAACTGGGACAACATTGGCTACCCAATCAGGATGTTGTTTTTCTCGAATAAAGCCACAAGCGATGAGCTTCTTGACTTCATCATCGATTGCGTCCATCATTTCTGGCTTGAAACACCGTTGTTGCTGTTTGACCGGTTTTGCATTCGGTAAGATATTCAGTTTGTGAGTAGCAACTTTAGGATCTAGACCTGACATGTCTTCATAGCTCCAGACAAAGACATCAATGTATTCTTTAATCAGAAGAATTAATTCTTGCTTATCTGCCTCTGAAGGTTCTTGCTGATGAATATAGGACGAGGTGACCCGCTCTCTCCTACATCAATTTGAACTAATTGATCTTCAGTAGGAGGTTCTCTTTGTTCGAATCGGAGTTCCATTGGGTATCCATTTGTTGAGCCTAGGGATCTGTTTCAGGACTTTCTTCAATATCCTCATCATAGTCTTCTGGAAGTTCGACGGAGACCATGTTAGAAGATACAGTCAATCGATGAACTTGACCGACGCTAGTGTCAGAATCCCATGATCTGGAATCAGAAGAGTTAGAGCGCTCCTCACTATCGGATTCAGAAGCTGCTGGGGATAATACCGGAGGTGAAGCATATCCGAGACCTTTTTGGTCATGATGTAGTACATCTCTGACTTCCCTTTAGGCACGGCCATACGGATAGGAGTTTTTCTACCCTTACCGTAGTTGTAGCCATTCTTGAAGTCATAACCCATCTTTCGGATGATGTCTTTTGATTGCTGACTGTAACGACGGAGTTGAAGATGACCCGTATCATTACTTTTGCTATCATCCGTATAGCTAAACTGTTGTTCGGGTCCTTTACTAAAAAGTATTGGACTCTCGCCTTTCTTACGAGCGGGAATAATCCGATATGAATCCTTTGGGTGTTCAAATGAGACTTCTGTTTGAAGAGATTGTACAACTTCTATTGTAAATGATTGAAAGCTATCTAACATATCCAAATAGCACTTAGCATGATAAATGACATCAGTATACTGGAAAGTAGATGCTTTTTTATTGATTTGTACATTTGTATTTACAGCAGGACCTTTAGCCTTAGCAGGCTTGGTCAAATTGATTACAAAAGGGAGAGAAGAAGAACGTGGAGGAGGATTGGCTTTGTTACGACGGAGGTCGATAACAAGTGGCTCAGATGAGGTGAGCTCCCTTTTGTCCTTGTTATGAGATAAATCAATAACAAGTGGCTCAGAAGAGGTGAGCTGCCTTTTTTCCTTGTTACGATGTAAGTCTATAACAAGTGGCTCAGAAGAGGTAAGCTCCATTTGATCCTGATCATCATCAGTTGGTTGCTTCTGGACTGGCAAGTGAATAGCCAGTGGCTTGGAAGACTGAGGACGAGAAACACGCCCTTTGATAGGTATGATAAGGGTGTCATTAGGCACTGCTTCTTGCTCTTCTTCAGTGTCCAGAGACAGGACAACCTTCATGAATTCATCCTTGTACATACGAGCATCGTTGCAGTATCTTCGACGCCTTTGAAAGGATAGAGATCGACAATCTCCTTTTGCACCTCTCCATTGTCATCAACATATTTGAAACATTGATGGAGAGTCGAAGGAACAATGTTATGCTCATGCAGAAATGGTCTTCCTAACAAAGCATTGTAGGAACAACCATGATTATCAATGATATAGAAGATCACCTTTGTGCGAAGATTGCCTATTTGAAGTTTTAAGCGAATCTTGCCCAGAGGCTCACTCCTTCCCTGGTTGAACCCGAGGATGGTGGTAATTGTACTGGAAAGACTATGCACTGGAATCTTCAGCGCATCTAACATTGTCTTCGGCATGATGCTAAGAGCAGACCCTGGGTCTATCAGAATACGATCGACTTTCATCGAGTCGACATATCCTGTATAGTAGAGAGGACGGTCGTGCTGTTGTCTTCCATCAACATGTCATCCTGTGTGAAAGTTATATTTGGAATTAACTCTAACACACTATGACAATGAAGGCAAGAGACTGGTTCTGCTTTCGGCTTCTTCAGAAGGGCAAGACAAGTTTCAGCTTGCATGAGAGCCTCACTCAGAGTTTCCCGAGTCTCTTTGGAGAGGCGCAAGAGCTCGAAGATGGAAGCCGGGCCGGTGTATTGGCTAACTGAGCCAAGATATCAAAGTTGTAAGGCTTTTCAAGTCCGGAGGGAGATGACTTCTTCAAAGGTTTGTTGAAGCGGACTTGTTGTTTGCCTTTGTCAGTGACCGTCGGCTTGGAAAGAGTAGACTCTATAACCGGTGAGGATGCAGTAGGAATATCCTCAGTAGAAGCAGGCTGTACTATAGCAGGCTCAGAAGAAGAAGCAGGATTCTCTTGAGCTTCGAGGTAATCTTTTAGATAAGTTTTCCCTGATCTGGTGCCCAGCAGGATTTCTTCGTCAACTACGGGGTCAAAAGACACCATATTGTAAGTCTTTGTCTTTCCTTTAGAGCGGTCTTTCTTCTTGGAGGAGGAGGGAAGTTCGAACTCTGAAGCAAGATCCGGATGAATCCATATAATCTCGCCATTGTCAAGAGACAAGGAGACGAGACCTTCACTTCTTGGAGGAGGGAGATTCTCAATCTCAAGAGTAGCTTTGGAGATAGGAATGACACCAAGCTGTACCATCTGGGGCGAAAAGTCACCAAATTGAACTGAGACCATGTTGCGGTAACAGTCTTCTCGTCTTGCTGCAGAGTGACAACACCAGCGTTGACCAGCTCCTGAATTTTGTCTTTGAGCACATAATATGCTCGAGTGGGATGTCCGATGAACCTGTGATAGACACAGTACTTGGGATGATCAGTCTTACCGACTTCATCAGGTTTCTTGGGATCTGGGAGCTGGAGCTTATTGCTTTTGATCAAGCAATCAAAGATGCTCACTGTGTCATTCTCGTCAAAAGAGTACTCTACTTTCGGACGAGGTTTCCTTGGTGGAGGTGCTGAAGGAGTAGAAGTGGATGTAGGGGGAGCTACGTTAACCACCAGAGATTCTTTGTTCTTCTTTGTCAAGTTGATATTCAAAGTTTCATTTCCCTTGCGGTTGTTCTGGCGATTGCCACCACCCGATGTCTGGTGTTCATCCCGGTCGGGGTTAGACATTTGTACTCCTAGCTGCTTTAGCGTTGACAATGAAAGACGGCCAGTCTTGGAACTCAGTCGACCCTGTCCATATGCTGATGATAGGCAAAAGATTTGCCTTGCAGGTGTCTATGGTGACAGCGGCTGGAGTTCCAGGAGGCATTTTCAAAGCTTTCCGGCGGAACCTTTCAATGAAACTCTCAGCAGTTTTATTGTGTCTTTGTTTGATTTTATTGAGGGCTGACATAGTCATGTCGTTGATCTCCTCATAGAATCGTTCCAAGAAAATTTGTTTCAGGCCGGAGAAGGAGGTGATACAACCATCGGGCAAGCTTTTGTACCAATCGTATGCTACGCCGGCTAAACAGCCAACGAATACTCTGGTAAGAAGAGTGTCATTTGGTTGAAGTTGGACAGTCATAACCTTAAAATGGTTAATGAACTGACTGGGAGAAGTACTGCCATCAAAATAACGAGATTGTTGGAATCTTGTACATCGGAGGAAATGGGACCCTTCCATTCAACTGGGTAAGGTTGCTTGATCCCCAACCTCTGCAAGTTGTCCTTCTCTTTGAAAGCTTCGAATGAGTGCGTAGGAGCTTGACAGCTTCATTGGCATTCTATTGACGTAGAAGGAGCAGGCTGAATCACAGTGTTGGAAGGAGAAACAGCGTGATAAGCACTACCCCCAGCACCTGACTGACTGGGTGTAGGTTGGATCTGTACAGGAGGTACTTGAGTAGATGCGACCCCCAGTCCTGCATTGACAGGCACCGACGATGCTATGATTTCAGGATTTGTAGGAGGTATGGTCGGTGGTACTGTATGCTGGGCCACAATGATGGAATGCATACTTGCGACCATCTCAGCCATGGTCTTCAACTTATCTTCTAGTGCAGCTATTCGTTGTTCTTGACTAGATGAACTGGAAGCATCAGAATATTCATTGACAACATAAGCTGTCACTTCTCTGGGTACAGTAGAGGACACTGTCTGTTCTGAGCTTTCGTTGTATGCATCATAATCGGAGAAGGAATCATCTCCTGAGTGAGAAAGAGGGAGATGACCGGAAGGATCTTGAAGATTTCTTTGACCGATTGTGTCTCGGCTTCGGGAACGGGTATGTTGGAATACTCCTTCAGAGGATTCTTGGAGTAGATCCAAATACCGTTGGCTTGGCTTGCGAGGCTTCCCGTGCTTGGAGCACTTCCTACCCCAGTATCTCTGGAAGTCATGTTGACAGAAGTATACAAAACCTTGTCTTCATCTTCTGACATAGGTTCAGAGTTTGTAATGTTCAGACGATCGAAGACAGATCGTCTTGTTGTCTGACAACAACACTTGATGACAACCTTGTGGTTGCAATAGTGTCCAAGTGGTTGTACTGGGGATGTTGAGATGTTTCCCCTTTTTGCTTGAGGTGTTCTCGGAGATCGGGAACAGCAACGGGACGAAAAAAAGTTCGAGGGATGTGTTCTTTGACAATATTCGGAACATGGTTCCAGTTCTTCAAATGTTTTGTCCCTTGAGTGTACAGGAAGTACTCATTTCATTGGCATAGGTGTTCGGATTCTTGATCCTGGAAGTTTGCTTTTGACGTTGGTTGGTCTTCGGCATTGGCTGTTTGTGTTTCACCGAAGTTGGTCGATTGAGATAAGTTCTTAGATCAGCAAACTCACCCCCAGGGGTTTCTGTCTGAGACACCAACAATTTTCCCTATCTTGAACGGGATATCTGAAGAGTTGGGAGATCTTGGAACTCTGCTACCGGAGTAGGCAGAATACCCCTCTGATCAGTACACTTCCCTTTGGCAAGGAGGGAAAAAGAATCCTTATGAGAAAGGGTTCTTGTACTAACTAGTGCCGGAGCACGTTCAGATTGATCTTCAACGGTAAAAACCAAGGAAGACTGAGAAAAGACCAAAGGGCCATTTCCTTTGTTTTATGAAGAAGGGTTAGTTAAAGAGCGTTTCTCTCTGTTGTCTTCCAAGTCATAGGACGAGGAAGTTTGAGAAAAGACCAACGGGCCTTTTCTTTTGTTCTGGGGAGGAGGAGGAATAGCCAAAAGACTACCCCAGTGGATTGCGCAGGAGCAAGAGGGTGCTGGAGAGGAAGAGTAGAACTTTTCCCCTTACTGTGGGAAGAGAAGAGATTAGCCAAAGGGCTGTCTCTCTTGGATTACGCAGGCACAGTTTGCGCATGGGTTGATGGCGCACTGGCAGGTTGCGCATGAGTAACTCTGGCAGCAAGTCTTCTGGCCACAATCACAGGCTTGCGCAGCAGGAGTCTTGTTGCCAGAGTGCTTGGGTTGCACTCTGGTTGCTGGAGTAGTGGATTACGCAGGCAAAGTGGCAGCCAATTGCGCCAGAGGAATAGGAGTCTTGTACTTTGACAGAGCAGCATATGAAGTGGTTTGTGCACTGGTAACAGCAGACTGTGCATGAGTAGTAGAGACAGATTGTGCAATAGCAGAGACAACAGACTGTGCAACAGTCTTAACAGCAGAGACTTTAGACTGCACAGCAGTTGGTGGCAGAATCAATAGACTGCACAGTAGTCTTGGGACCCACACTGGGCCCACTTTGCTCGTGGCAGAAGTTGTCACAGTGCGAGGGGTGGTCCTGGAGTTGATCATTGCTTCGTAGGCCGTCTGGTTGACCTTCACAACCAGCGTTTTGCGTCTTTCCGATAGACGCAACGTCACATTGAGTTGTCACTTCCTCGTCGGAGGAGAAAGTCGTCCCCAGCAGAGTCGCCATTTTGTTTGCAAAAACAAAAGTTGATCTTTATTTCACAAACTTTGTAAAGAAGATTACAAGAATTCGGGAAAGTACAAGAATCCGATCAGAAGACGATCGTTTATCCCTTGGACGATATGAATTTTGAAGACGGTAGCCTCTGAAGTTGAAGGCAAAAGCCTCTGAAAAATGCAGCAGCACTTGGACAAGAACTCCTAAACTCTCCGATCTTGTGTGTATGTATGATCCCCCCAGGAAGGACTTGAAACTCTATTTTCAGAGTTCTGGAAATAACTACTTTTTAGATATTCGGACTGCGCAAGTTGGATTGCGCTGTATTGGACCGCGCAGACATCAGACTGTGCTGGCAGTTACTTGATCGTGGGCAACTGTATTGGACACATGGTATTATTTGATTGAAATATGCATGAACGTGTACAGACGGTTACCACGTAATGAGTCATTGATGGCATGAAGGCCACGTGTACTTTGTCAGCTGTAGTGATGGAGTATGCCACCTGAATTGTGCTGGCTTCGGATTATGCTAGGATGGACCGCGCTGGTCTGGATTGCGCTGCAGGCAGATTGCGCTGCATGTACAGCTGTCTTCGAGCGCTATGCTGCACGATAAACGAACAGTTTTCTCGTTTTCCGTGCTGTCAGCTGTCAGAAGATCTGATTCTCTGTCAGGTAATGATGACGATGCCACGTTAGCTTGCGCACTTAGATGAGTGCACAGTTCAGCCTGCGTAATCGAATTGTTGCGCAATCTGTCTTCTGTACAGTTCACTTGAAGGATGTATAATTTGATTTTCAAGACTTTGTTAATGGGTGCAACTTGATTTTTAGGACCTACAGCCACACCCAGAATCCAAGAAAATGATAAGGATTATATAACTAGATTGATCATTAGAACATGGGTGGGAGGATTTCCCAGTTACCTGTTGCCTTTGGTCTAGGTCGTTATAACATTTAATTTAAGGGTTTGGAGCTATCCGTCGAGATAAGCACTCTCCCAGCTTCACCGTCGGGGAGCACAAGGATACACCTGTAATCACTTCCGGCATGACCAATAGGTGGCAGCAGGCAGGTAACCGGACTTGGAATTCTCAAACTTGTATTTGTTAGTAATTAGGATTGTGACAACCCTAGTTAGCTAATGTACAAAGCCGTACTCATTGCTTGGCCGTGACTATTGTATGGAGTCCAGTCTAGTCTAGTTTGTTTAGGCAGTGTCCGAATTTGTTTATTTCAGTACATCTTTGTTTATGCTTTACTTTTGTCGGTAAATGATTAGATACTAAAGTTCTGTTCAGGAGAAGGGTTACAACCCCGGTCCTTGTTTGGTTTACGGGTTGTAACTTGGGTTTCGGAATAGTTCCTAAGTCATCTTATCATTTATCGTTCTATATAGTATCTTACATGCTCACATGTCTCAGTTACCCTACATGCTCACATGTTCCAGTTATCTTACTCCAGTTACATAACATGCTCACATGCTCCGTCTACTTAACATGCTCACATGTCTAGTTTATCTTTCATGTTCACATGCTTCCTTTTCCTTACATGTACACAGTTTACATTATGTTACATGTCCTTTACTTTATGCTACATGTTGCTTTACTTATTGTCTTTCCTATTCTCGGGATAAGTGTATTGGTAGAGCACGAGTCTCTATTTGCTTTTAGTTATTTCTGTCTCTATCCGTTGCTATAAATTGCATGCTGATTTTAGTTCATAGTTTGGCTTCCTTTGTGGTACTTGCTATTGGGGGTCTGACCCCACTGGTTTTGTATTGACCAGATCTAGTTGAGGAGCCCGAGGATCTTCCGGACCTTCCTCTCGATGGTGACCACCCGGAGCACCAGGGACTTGAGTGGGTGTTCTTTCTCTTACCCACTCTTTTCTGTACATATTCTTTTGAGGCGTTTAGCCACCGGGCACGTGTTTAGCTCGTATTTTGGACTTGACATTTGGCCTACGGGCTTAGACATGATGTTATATTTCTGCAGCTAGAAGCTGATCATTAACTTAGTCTTGCTAGTTCTTCATTTTGTATTACTAGCTTCATGATCATCTATATATTATAGTTTGGGATGCTTTACTGTCTTATATGCTTGATGATCATATTCTTGTACTTTACTTCTTGTCAGAGACTGAGATATCTAGGATTTTGCGACCTAGGATTGACTGTTGGTTTGTAGCAGTGACCCCCATCTATACAGCTTATACGTTGTTTCGGAGTACTGGAGTACTTTAGTATACGTAGCTGGCCTGGTCCGTCCCTACTTGCCAGTATTCTGGTTCTGGGGCGTGACACTATTCCTCTAAGGACCTGGCTATTTCCCAAGCTTGGACGAAGCTGAAGACTACCCAGAGGTTTACGGTTCGGGAGCTGAGACTGGAGGCGTACCGGCACAGGTGGACGAGATAGTGCCAGAGGATTTCTTATGATTATGTTACCTTCACTTTTAGTTTTGCTATATATTCCATTTTTTTAATCAGACCTGTAGTTGATTTGTACTTTGTTTCTATCTCTGTGGTTTCGGGATATTTTACCCGCACAGACTTCATTACTTTTATTGCTGGATATTTGAGATATTTCTTTATTTATTCTTGATCTCTTTGTGGACTCTGTGGATGTGATTAGATTTATATACCTATGGACTGTGTTGTATTTCTGGGTGTTATCATGATTTACACCTTAAGTATTTCTCTAATGGGCTTATAGTGTAGCTTAGCCCATTAGTGAAGTACTGCTGGCATGTATTCGTATTCCTGGTCCTACATATTTTAGGACTGAGCGTTATATGTTTTTGGGGTGGCCCATGCAGGTCTACGTTAATCACTTCGGTTACGTTATTGTACCGACGTAAGCCTACAAATAGAATAGGAAAGACCCAAGATCACATCCACACGCTTGATACCTTCTTTGACTTCATTTCGAACTCTCACGTGACTTCTTGATTTGCATCGAGTTTGATTATGTTCTAACGTAATCCTTATTTATTTATGCTAGCAAGACAAATCGTCATAATGGATGTATCTTCCCTTACTATCACATTAGGAAAGCAGAGGCATAGACACTAGGAGTCATAGGTGCAGGTAGAGTCTTCGTGAATTTTGCGAAGTCGTAGTGATACCTAGGATAGTCATACTACTACGAGCCTGCAACCAATTAAGGAATAAGACTTGAGGATACATCCACAAACATGATTATAGACTTTTCTGAGACTCTTCAGCATGATTGCTTTTATGTTATCTTATTTCTTAATATGATTGCTTTTGTGTTCTTCCTTAGTTGAGATTTGGCTAAACCCTTCCTATTGACTTCTTGAGTAAATCTTCTCGTTATTTTTGCTAATTTGTTGGAAACTGCCTTATGGATTGGTCTAAGGAAAAGTTTAGGAAATTATATTTATCCTTGTCTTACGGAATCAAAGTTTTTACAGCCTAAGAAATACTGGCGAGACAGGACTTTATATAACGGCATCATGGCTACATATGTTTCTCAAATTCTACTTGAACCATATCCTATGCATGTTGACATTTTTCCTGTATTTTCGTAAATAGTTAATTCAAAAATATTTTATGGATTTGGCCAAGATAAGCTCAAGAACCTGTATTACCTGGCATGGTAGATGTGCACTACAGCCATCCGTCATACTATGGAACAAGAAAGTTATTTGTAGCTAGATGCACACTGGCATGGCAGTAGCTTTATATGACATAATCACGAAGATATATGGTTCTCGAGTCTTACCTAGACTATGTCCTATGCATCTTGTTTGGCTTTACATCGTTCTTGGAAATAATTCGACAAACCTTTCTGCTTTGCTTGACCCTATCGTTGTTTAAAATTGGTATATAGGTTTGTCTGACCCAGTTTTAGGTTTTCGTTGCCTTCTACTCATTAAATAACTAAAATAGTTAAACCTTATAGTTATATTATAGAATATAATTAAGCTAGATTATTAGTGTAATTTTAAGGATGGGTAGCTATAAATGGGCAAGTTTCTTAGAGTTGGATCCTAGTGGGATTATGAGTTGAGTATGAGTGCCTGGATATCGGATGCATAGAGCCAAATAAGAGAAATTTCTAGGAGTGAACTGACAGGTATCATTGAATAGGTTATAATATATACCTACGATCGAATGAGTTGCATTGGTAATATTAAGAAAGGAGAAGCAGTATGCCAAGCTTAGTAAGTGTGAATTCTACTTTGATAGAGTTCCATTCCATGGATACGTTATCCGGGGAGAAGGACTTTCATTGGATCCGAAGAAGATAGCTACCGTAGAGTGTTGGCCGATACCAACATCGGTTGCACAAGTTAGGAGTTTTCTCGAACTTGTCCGGTATTACCGCAGGTTTATATAAAATTTCTCACGGATTGCAGAGCCCATGATGCAGTTATAGCACAAGGATCAAGAGTTTCGATGGACAGAAGATTGTCAGAAGGTTTTTGAAGAATTGAAGAAGAGGTTGACCTCATCACCTATTTTGACGCTTCCTTCTGGATCGAGAGGATTCGTGGTTTATAGTGATGCGTCAGGTAGTGGACTCGGATGTGTTTTGATGCAACATGGAAAGGTCATAGCCTACACATCGAGGTAGATGATGGTATATAATAAGAATTATCCTACTCATGATCTGGAGTTATCCGCGGTGATCTTTGTATTGAAGTTATGGTGGCATTATTTGTACGGAGAGCGTAGAGACATAATTTATACGGAGAGCGTGTGGAGATATTTACGGATCGTAAGAGCTTGAAGTATGTCTTCACGCAAAAATAAGTTGAATAGGAGACAGAGACGGTGGTTGGAGCACATGACAGACTATGACATAGATTTGCAGTACCATCCTGGCAAGGCGAACGTAGTAGCGGCCCGCTTTAAGTAGGAAGCTTACTGTATATTTTTTAACAGCTCAGCCACAGTTATTAGAAGATCTTCAGGAGCTTGGAATAGAAGTCATTATGCTAGGACAACAATGACTACTTGCCAATCTTGAAGTATATTCGTCACTTGTAGATAGAATCAAGGCAACATTACCTACAGATGCAAGATTTTGAAGACTTCGCGAGAGGACAGAGGTAAGAGCGACAGATACTTAGACCAGAGCTTGTGAAGCAGACAGTCGAAAAAAGTGAAACGAATTCAGAGTCATCTTCAGGCAGCTCAAGACCAGCAAAAGCAATGGGCCGATACGCATCGTCGACCACAGGAATTCAAGGAGGAAGAGCATGTATTTTTGAGGATCTCACCGACGTGGGCACCATTAGGTTCGTGAGTAGAGGGAAGTTGATTCCAAGGTATATATGACCGTTCGATATCATTGAGCGTATAGAAGAGGTGGCATACCGTCTTGCATTACCCCCATCACTAGAGGGAGTGCATAATTTATTCCATGTCTCACAGCTGAGGAGGTATGTGACTGATCCCAGTCATGTGGTCGATCACTCTGAGATTATGGTGGGACCCAGATTTTCGTACGAGGAGCCGATAGGTATCTTGGATACGAGTGAGAAAATTCTCAGAGGGCAGACGATTATTCATATGATAAGATTTTTCTATATAATTGTGTTATTTTTAATTTCGAGGACGAAATTTTTTGAGGTGGGTATTTTAATTATTTTTAATTATTTTATTTATATGGATATTTTATTTTATTAAAGTCACTAATGACTATGTTAGTAGTTTACCGTAGCTTGACTTTTGGAAGCACAATAAATATTATTTTCTCAAATCCAGTTCCATATTTGAATTCTAGACTCATCCACCTTGATTTTGATATATCATGTCCCATCCAACTTTGTTTTTCAACATTCCTTTGACTTTGCGCAATTTCGGGCCAACTTAGGCCAATTTGGCCATTGACGTAATTTTAAGCCAACTTCCAATTTGATTTTTGGACTTGACATAGATCGAAACCGTATGACCCAATATATGATTTTGATCCATTTTGAGTCTACAATGCACATGCCTAGGGTGTACCATCCAATCGAGTTCCCATGTGCTACTTATTTGCAAATGGCACATGAGACTCATTAAATTGATTTTCGGGTCCAATTTGACTAGTAATGCTACTCGGACCTAACCTAGTCAACCCTACTAGTTAGAGCCTAACTAGGAGTACAAAAACCAAGTATACATATATTTAAGAGAATTTTAGAGGTTTAATTAAGCCATATGTAATATTCTCTTATATATTTGGCTTGGTCAAACATCTAACCAAAATAGGAAACCTATTAATAATAGTATGATTTGGAGAACCAAATCCTATCCAAATTAGATCAAACCAAAGCCCATACACTATATACATATATATATATATATATATATATATATATATATATATATATATATATATATATATAACTATCAAATCCTAACCATCCCCCTCTCTCATAACCGCCCACTACTCCACAAATCCCCCCAAACCTAGCGGCCACCACTCCAAACCCGAAACCCTAGCCGACCCCCCTTTCTTCACAAAATATAATTTTTCCTCGATTTTTGTGCCAACCAACACCACTTGGATGTCCCTCACAATATCTCCTTCCACCCTAGCAACTGTAAGAGCAACCTTGCGGCCGTCAGAGAGGTGCACGACGCGCTACTTGGGCCGAAACTCCGTCGAATCGAAGTTTGAAACATCACAGTAGGTTAGTCGACTTGTAGATGATGTTTCATCCACTTTTTCTCAACCTTTTCTCCTCAAACCAAATTCGAGAGTTATATTTGTATGTCTATTCCAACCTCTGATCGTCGGATCTCCTAGTTCCAAGCAGTTTGTCCGTGGAATTGATTCTACGACATGGTATCCAGAACTTATAAATTCTATTGCTGGTAACTTTTTGCCTATCTAAGTTCAGTTTCTAACCTTTCTATATTTTTATTGAGAATTTAGACGTCGATATCTTTCCGACGCATATCTGAAAGTTATGTTTCACATCCGTTTGCTATTTTTAAAAATTTATGACATTTGTTGTGTCACCGAACTCCGAAAAATTCTGTTTTCCTTGTGTCCAAAAGTGTCAAAACTCCATGGATCCATATTAAACTTTATGTTGTGCAAGGTTTAACATTATAAATACTATTTTATCTAATTTTTGGGAATTTTACAGAATTTAGTAATTTTATTTTAATCGTTGTTTCGGGACTAAATTAATGTGTCGAATTGTGGAAGTCATATGTGGCATTGACATAAGATCTCTTGTGAAAGGGTTCCCCTATTGAAAATATAATTATAGCAATATATAAGTATTTATAGATAAATTCTAGAGTTTAAATATATTATTTTATTATAATTGTAAAGTATTTACGAGAGGTTTTGTTACTTATATGTACTTATATAATAGATGTAGTGTCGTAACAACGTTATGGAAACTAGGAGGCGTAGATACTCATATAATTTATATATTGTGTGTTGATATAGAATATTAAATATAGTGTATTATTATAGGTGAGCTTGGGAGGATCGACAAGGACACCAGAGTTGGACAGGCTTACTCGCAGACAACAGTTACAGGCAAGCGTGCCTTGCCTTCATTACAGATTATTCTTTTTCTATTTTTTGTTTTTTTTATTAGCATTTCATGACGTAGGACGTTGATACTTAGTGTCTGTTTATAGACAGGTGCCGATGTCATGATAGTGACATCGAGTATTGACATTAGACATTACGTACATACTGATGTGTCCATTGACACAATTGACCACAGGACACCGACACATTTATGATGCGAGGTTTACATGACTATTCGTGGTATTAACCTCGTGTTAGCATTCTAGATTTCTTTATCAGTGTTAATTTTACTTTCAAGATGACTGTACAGACTTCACATTACTAGATTCTAGACATGGGGATTGGGGAGAACTTGACTACAATATCAGACCTATTATCGTGTGGCCCATTGTTTAGTGACCGTTATCTATGTAGCAGAGTAAGGGATTATCACTGTCGAGAATTGATTGTCCTTGGTGCCACGACACAGGTACTGGGGACAATAACCTGCTGGGGTGCTAGTGAGCCATAGTGGAAGGGGTCTGGTATTCTAAAAAAGTATCTCACTTGCATAGCACATAAACGGATATAGTAGATTGCCTTAGTTCATATTTTTATTTCTGTACCTTGGCATGTATATTATGCACCTTGCTAGTCCTCTGAGGACCTGGCTATTTCCCAGGCTTGGACGAAGTTGAAGACTACCCGGAGGTTTATAGTTCAGGAGCTGAGACCGGAGGCGTGCCGGCACAGGAGGACGAGATAGTGCAAGAGGATTTCTTGTGATTATGTTACCTTCATGTTTAGTTTTGCTACGTTATTCTATTTTCTTTTCATCAAACTTGTAGTTGATTTGTACTTTATTTCTATCTCTGTGGTTTCGGGATGTTTTACCCGCATAGACTTTATTACTTTTATTGCTAGATATTTGAGACATTTTCTTATTTATTCTTGATCTCTTTGTGGACTATGTGGATGTGATTAGATTTATATACCTATGGACTATGTTATATTTCTGGATGTTATTATGATTTACAGCTTAAGTATTTCGCTAATGGGCTTATAGTGTAGCTTGGCCCATCAGTGAAGTACTGCTGGCATGTATTCGTATTCCTGGTTCTACATATTTTGGGACTAGGGCGTTACAAGATGAGTTGCAGGGGATGCTACCAGACAGGGATATTGAGTTCTCTATAGACTTGGTGCCGGGCTCAGAGCCTATCTCACAACATGTCTATAGAGTGAACCACATCGAGTTGAAGGAACTGAAGAAGCAAGTGGATGAGTTATAGGACAAGGGATTCATCAAGTGCAGTTCTTCGCCTTCGGGTGCTCCGGTATTGCTCGTACCGAAGAAGGATGGATTTGTGCATATGTGCATCGATTACAGGGCGCTGAACAACCTCACTATCAAGAACAAATACCCGCTGCTAAGGAACGATGACTTATTTGATCAGTTGAGCGGCATGAATGTATTTTCAAAGATAGACTTGAGGTTTGGGAATCATCAGCTGAAGGTGAAGAAGGAAGACATTCCGAAGACTACTTTTCAGACTCGTTATGGCCAGTATAAGTTCACTGTCATGCCATTTGGGTTGACTAATGCCCCGACGGTCTTCATGAACTTGATGAACAAGGTATTCCATCAGTACCTTGACAAGCTCGTGGTGGTCTTCATTGATGACATTCTCATTTATTCGAAGACATCAGAAGAGCACGAGGAGCATCTAAGGATTGTATTGTAGACTCTCTGTCACGACCTGCACCCATTTTTTGGATGCAAGCACGTGAGCAAGCCAGTTACGTATCAAGCGGACTCCAGCCCTACTCGAATACGTAAACGCTGTTAAGGCTATGGTACACTGCCAAATCATGGCAATGCAATCTATATCTCAAATCCATAAGAGTAATGTAAACATGAATGAACAACTATGGGTCGTGGTCTGCAGCCCACTAGCATATATGTCCGGTAAGACTCCAAAGAATATAACAAGAGTCTTTAAAGCGAATCAATAAGCAGGTATCTCATGATAAGGGATGTAAAGCAAGAAAGGATAACAATGTAATATCACTAACGAATACCTGAATTATGCATCACGAGAATCTACCATCCCGCTCTGCTAACTAACTCCATGCAATCGCTAACCTGAAGAGATCATCAGGTCCTCAGGGGACATAACAAGATACATAAAAACATGCCTATCTAGCAGTATAATCATGCATGATAATATAAACAAGATATACACAAAGAATGACACTTAAGATGGCAAGAGACTACGACCAAACTGCTAACAAGTGACTAATGACAAGTGGCTACTGACAAGTGACTATGAACTGGAATACAAGAACAACTACACGTAACTGAACTGCTGGATGAACAAGTGAACACGAGATCAATGGAATACCAAACCCTCGCCCCGAGTGGACTCGCAGGTTTGAACTAATCACTATACCTCGTCCCGAGTGTGGACTCTCTGGTTAGTTCACGGCAAGGCACCTTCGTTCCGAGTGTGGACTCTCTGGAGTAATTACAAGTCAACATCATCGTCCCTAGTGTGGACTCACGGATGTAAACAGATCAAGACAAACACCCTCGTCCCGAGTGGAATCTCTGGTGCCATGGAAACAAACACCCTTGTCCCGAGTGTGGACTCTCTGGTTGAGGAAAAACGATACGGGGAAATAGTAATTCAACTACACGTACTTGTTCCAAGACACGACTCAGTCTGGGTACAAGTTAGACAAGGTATAACTCGGTCAAGACACAGGTAAGGACTGCTCTAGCGTAGACTATAGTGTGAACAAGATGGTATACTACACTATCAAGTCAAACAAGATAATAAATAGGTGAACATGGTATACAAAAATAGATAAATCAAGTCAACTAGAAAACCAATTATAACATATAAGATCTACAGCAAATAGAGTATCTAGTGATAATACAATAACAACATGAAAACTATAGACATGAAATTAAACTGTAGACTAAGACAAGGTATCTTGCCTGATATTTGTCCAATCTGTGCTGAAACTGCAGGTATCAAAATTGTATCCAGCCTAGGTTGAATTAACACTGCTACGGTTCACAGAAGATCTAACAAAGACCAACAAAGCAACCAAGAATTACTAACCAGTATCTTCATATACTTATATATAAAGCCGGGTCCTTAATACGGTTTACTTTAAGAAAATAATCTTTATTTTCTAATTTATATGTTTAAGAAAATATCTCATGATATATATCATTCTATTATGTATAACAACAAAGCTCAACATGATTATCGTTAATAAAATTATATATAACTTATATACATAAAATAATGATAGTTTAATATAGATATACAACAATATTAATGTTTGGTAAAAGTAAATGATAATATATGACTATAGGTACACAATAATAGTCTTTGATAGGAGAAAATAATCTTTATATATATATATATATATATATATATATATATATATATATATATATATATATATTTTGGGGAAAAAGGAACTTTATTGAAAGAAAGGCGCAAAAGGCCGAAACCTATACAAGTAAGCGCTCCTCGCGCGAAAAACGACCCAATACAAAGAAAGAAACACGAAGTGTTGCCCACAAAACGGTAACTGGACCGAGCATCGGAAGGTTAGGCGGTAAAAGAAGAGCCCAAGGAAAGATCGCCCTTGCCCCTGTCAGTATCCCATGGCAGCCCAAAACTGATTCGAGGTGTGAGTACAACGTCTCTTTCTTTTGAATATTTGCCGAATCACCTCACTGTACAATTGAGGAGGCGGTAATTGACGGCCCTCGTATCTGTATTTGTTTCTGTTTTTCCATAGAACCCAAATTGCGGCGGCAGCGACGATCTGATGCCCGTGAGACGCGTTCCAGCTGGCCAGCAGATCGTTGATGCCCCCGGATGTGGGGACCATTTTGCACCTATAGTAAAGTTGCGACCAAATGAGGGAGGCAGAATCTCCAGCAAGAAGAACATGATCGGCAGATTCAGGTTGGTGGTCAACACAGCAGTTGCAACTAGACGCCAGACTGAAGCCGAAGGCCTTGACGGCATCGTCCGTAGGAAGTTTCCGTTGCGCGGCACGCCAAAGGAGAATGGACCATTTCACTGGAATACACGAGTGCCAAAACTTGGCGGAAGGGGAGGTCGTTGCTTGGGTGTCTCTGATGATGGCTCTGGCCGAAGCAAGGGTAAAGGCGCCACCCAGGTTGGGGGACCATCTGAGCACGTCCGGAGCATCAATGATCGATAGATGAGATGCACCCAGGGTTGCCATGGTCGCCGGGCCAAACCACTCTCGAACTCTCCCAATTCCACCTAGATGCGTCCTCATCCCATAAGTCTCGGATCTCGCACAACGGCGGAGTAATAGCGTTGGGCCTGAGGATCTCGTCCCCCAACCAGCGTTCTTTACATGCCATCGTATGGCCATTGCCAAGTGTCAAGCGCAAGTGCGATTCTGCGAGGCTACGGCCGCGGATGATGCGTCGCCACGATGCAGAGGATCTGTTGTTGGCAGACGCGTCGGATAAATGACAGAATCTGGAGTATCTCGCTCTCATGAACCTGGTCCAGATCGAGTTTTCGGAGCGAATTTTCCACCATAATTTTGTCGAGTGCGCGTCGACAATGTGGGCGAGTCTGCAGAATCCCAGCCCCCCCTCATCAGTAGGTTTGGCCATGGTCGCCCAACTAGCCCAGTGATACTTGTTCCTTCCCTCGAGATGACCCCAAAAGAAATTTGCGAGGATGGATTCAATAGAAAGGAGCACTTTGATGGGGGGCGCACACACCGTAAGTGTGTATATGGGGATGGAGGATAGGACGTGCTTAATGAGAATTAACTTCCCCCCGGGGGAAAGGGTGGCGTTGTGCCAGCCCGCAATTTTCTGGCGAATCTTGCCCACCATGTGGTCGAAAATGCCGGAGTTCGCTCTGCCGTACACCAACGGGCAGCCTAAGTAAAGGAAAGGGGGGTAAGCTGTGGAGAAGGAGGTCATGGTGGACAGTACTGCAGAGTGAGTTCTATCCGCTTTGTGATGAGTGTATATCACGCTCTTGCTGTTATTGATTTTCTGACCAGAGCATCGAGTGTAGTTAGCAAGAGTTCTAATAACCACCTCAATGGCTCCAATAGCGCCAGCGGAGAAAATGAGGATGTCGTCCGCGTACGCAAGATGAGTTATGAGAGGGCAGCCGGTCGTTGTGTGGAAGTGCTGGAATCCCGGAGATCGCGGCATGGTTTTGAGGTTTCTGCTCAGGGCCTCGGCCGTGATGATGAAAATGGTGGATGAGAGGGGGTCTCCCTGTCTGACTCTGCGAGTAGCTTTGAAGAAACCCTGAGGTTGACCGTTGATGACGGTGGAAAACCAGGAGTTGTTGATGGATCTGAAAATGATGTCAATAACAGGTTTCGAGAAACCAAAGGCTCTGAACACCCAGATCATGAACTGCCAGTCAAGACGGTCGTATGCTTTTTCCATGTCCAGTTTGATGGCGACGTTCCCCCCCCCCTGGACGGGAATTTCATGCAAGTGATCATTTCTTGAGCCAGGAGGATATTATCGGTGATATTACGACCTTTGACGAAGCCGCTTTGCTCTTCGGAGATGATTCTGGGGAGAAGGTCCGACATTCTGGAGGCGATGATTTTAGAAATAATTTTGTTGGTGAAAGTGCAGAGGCTGATAGGTCTGAAGTCTTTAAAGGACTCCGGGTTGTCTTTCTTGGGAATGAGGATGATGTGGGCGGAGGATATGGATTTATATATATATATATATATATATATATATATATATATATATATATATATATATATATATATATATACAAATCCATTTAGTTATTTTAGAAAATTACTCAAAATATATATACAACAAGTATAATTAGTAAAAATATCCTTAACACATATATCTAATCATTTATAATTATATACCCTTACAAAAACTATATTTTCATATAACCCTTTTCTCCATAATAGCATTTAACATATATTAACATATACCTTTCATATTGACGTAAATAAAATAAAGTACATATCCCAATACATACATGATATATATATACTATATACTTATTTAATAGTCCATCAATGTAATTAACTAAAGGAGGAGGGGTAAAATAAGAATTACCAAGGTTACCACGGCTGTTGTTGCTTATTCCTTTACGTTTGGGTGTCTGTATCTCCGCACGTGGCATGGGTCACCGCTCATACGAACGACAGACACTAGGATGGCGACACGACTGCTGCTGCGCGTGAGGCCACGACTGAGGGACTGACAGCCATGCTCGGACTGTTGCCGTGCTCGGCCACGTCTCGTGCGTCTTCCGTACGCGGTGGAGACGATTGCGCACAGGGACGACTACCACTCGGCTGCTGGCACGGCTTGACATTGCTTGGATGGCAGCGAAGTGCTCCCTGGCGAGGTTGACGGAGTAGTCAATGGCAACCATGCCAGAGGACCAGACTCTCAGAGGACTGGCGAGCTCGGATAGAGGCTTGGCATCTCGGGAGGCTGTTGAGGCTTTGGCAGGACGGCATGGTGGTGCTGGGCTCTCGTGCCATGGTGGAGATGGCAACGAGGCCCATGCGTCGTAGTCGACGAAACCAGCAGGCCCTATCAGATGACCGTATGTCGTGTACAGGTACGACAAGGGCACGAGACGGGTCGACAAGGTCGCTTGGCGACTGCCGCATAGCCAGTCGAGTTGGCTCGTACACAGCTCCTCGTCCTTGGTCGGGCTCGATAGGGTGGTTGCGCCCATGATGGTCGTCAGTAGTCGGTCAGTCGCGGGGTCACGTGGCAAGCTCCGTACTGGTTGAACTCGTACAACAGACGCCGAGGGGCCGAGGTCACTCGTGTCCGTCATAGACGTCATAGAGAAAGGGATGATGATAAGGGGGGTCGTGTATACTGTCGACGCTGATGGGCATGACACTCAGGTGTCGGCTATATGTTGATGGGAAACTTTTGGTTTGGGGTTTGTGCTGCTATAGGCTCTTATATAGGTAGCATGGTGTTATTGGGTCTGGGCCAGGTGTTCCAGGAAATCCAATAGATGCTGGGTTGGTTGGGCTTTAGTTAAAAAGAGATTAGTTAGGACACCTATGATTTGGGATGGGATGGGATTTTCCTTATTTCACTTTCTACTTATATCATACATACATTCCTACATACACACACACAAATATATATTTACTTATATAACTCTTTATATAGTTATAAATATCTTCTATGCATACCTACCACTACAATAATAAATATTCACAACAATCAAATAATATCCTAATAATATATATTCATAGTATAGTGTCTTATTTATAGAAATAAATATACACATATATATACATATCATTTATATAATAAATATAAATCGTTATCATTTAATAAAAACAAAGTAATATTAATGATAATAATAATCCTAATAACAATTAAAATAGCCCACAAGTTGTTTCTGATGGATATAACATACACACTACTTATCTGGCTCCAGAAGGTCATACAAATTTTGTAAAACACTATTTAATAATAATAATACCTATAACAAATAATTAGAAAATAATTGCCAATTCCTAATAATATATACAAAAATATTTGCATTTACCAAACATGTCTACAAGATTGTATTTGGTCCCACTATATGCCTACATGGGCTTCAATTTGACTTGGGCCCAATCAGGGCATGTTCGGTACAACCGGGTTCCCTAAAACTCAATAATATAATTAAATAATAAATAAAATCTTCGGCAAGGATTAAGTTGCAACTTGGCCTGGTTTTCCTAGTTAGGACGTCACTATGGCTCGACCTTTCCTACCAGGGCTAATACACTAGTCAAAGCACGCCATTGTACTATCCGTGCCACGATTTTAAATTACCTTGTACTTCAAAACTCAACCATGACTAAACTCACTTACCGTAATAATTAACTAAATAATGATTTATAAAATCTAAAAATCACCTTTTAAATCAAATAAATAAATAAAAAAAAATATTTCAAAAATTTTCGGGAAGAGGAGTTACAAATCTACCCACCTTAAAAATAATTTCGTCCTCGAAATTCTAATTCATGACTATTCCTTAAAATTCAAAGTCTACTATAACCTTAATCTCCTCAAATTTAATTTTCCAAAAATATTTTATAACCTTCTTTAGTCATTTTATAACTCCGAATACTTGAGGACTTTCTACCCACCTTAGGTCACACTACTCCTCAAAATACGGTTACTAAAATCTTATCTCCTTCCAACTAGTTGTTAACAATTCTACCAACAAATCTCTAGGCATATGACATCTATAATCCCTCATATCTATAAACAGCCAAATATTCAATAATCAAGCAATATTATACTATAAGTGAAGAATTTCTGATAGATTCTAGACAACGCGATCGTTCGTCACTCCGAAATAGGAAGAGACGAAAATCGATGGTTCGGAAGGCAAGGAAGAATAATCGAGAACAAATATGAAATTTCAAGGACGTAGAGAAATTTCTAGGAGAATTTTTAAGGCAGAGTGGATTGAGATTTCTAAGGTTCGGTCATATTCGCAGGCTCGTATCAGTACAGTTACGTAACCGATACGATATGTTCTGACCTGTATGGGCCACCAAAAAAACTTGTCACGATCCGTACCCGCTTTTCGGATGCAAGCACGTGAGCAAGCTAGCTACGTATTAAGCGGACTCCAGTCCGACTCGAATACGTAGACGTTGTTAAGGCTATGGTATACTGTCAAATCATGGCAATACAATCTATATCTCAAATCCACAAGAGTAATGTAAACGTGAATGAACAACTATGGGTCGTGGTCTGCAGCCCACTAGCATATATGTCCGATAAGACTCCAAAGAATATAACAAGAGTCTTTAAAGTGAATCAGTAAGCAGGATATCTCATGATAAGGGATGTAAAGCACGAAAGGATAACAATGTAATATCACTAACGAATACCTGAATTATGTATCACGATCATCTACAATCCTGCTCTGCTAACTAACTCCATGCAATCGCTAACCTGAAGAGATCATCAGGTCCTCAGAGGACATAGCAAGATACATAAAAACATGCCTATCTAGTAATTTAATCATGCATGATAATATAAACAAGATATACACAAAGAACGACACTTAAGATGGCAAGAGACTACGACCAAACTGCTAACAAGTGACTAACGACAAGTGGCTACTGACAGATGACTATGAACTGGAATACAAGAACAACTACACGTAACTGAACTGCTGGATGAACAAGTGAACACGAGATCAATGGGATACAAAACCCTCGCCCCGAGTAGACTCGCAGGTTTGAACTAATCACTGACCCTCGTCCCGAGTGTGGACTCTCTGATTAATTCACGGCAAGGCACCCTCGTTCCGAGTATGGACACTCTGGTGCAAGTACAAGTCAACATCCTCGTCCCGAGTGTGGACTCACGGATGTAAACAGATCAAGACAAACACCCTCATCCCGAGTGGACTCTCTGGTACCAAGAAAACAAACACCCTCGATCCAAGTGTGGACTCTCTGGTGCAACGGATTAACCCTCGTCCCGAGTGTGGACTCTCTGGTTCAGGAAAAATGATACGGGAAAATATCAGTTCAACTACACATACTTGTTCCAAGACACGACTCAGTCAGGATACAGGTGAGACAAGGTATAACTCGGTCAAGACACAGGTAAGGACTGCTCTAGCATAGACTATAGTGTGAATAAGCTGGTATACTACACTATCAAGTCAAGCAAGATAATAAACAGGTGAACATGGTATGCAAAAATAGATAAATCAAGTCAACTAGAAAACCAATGATAACATATAAGATCTATAGCAAATAGAGTATCTAGTGATAATACAATAACAACATGAAATTAAAAATGTAGAGAAAGGCATGGTATCTTATCTGGTATTTGTCCAATCTGTGCTGAAACTGCAGGTATCAAAATTGTATCCAGCCTATGTTGAATTAACACTGCTACGGTTCATAGAAGATCTAACAAAGTCCAACAAAGCAACCAAGAATTACTAACCAGTATCTTCATATACTTATATATAAAGCCAGGTCCTTAATAGGGTTTACTTTAAGAAAATAATCTTTATTTTCTAATTTATATGTTTAAGAAAATATCTCATGATATGTATCATTCCATTATGTATAACAGCAAAACTCAACATGATTATCGTTAATAAAATTATATATAACTTATATACATAAAATAATGATAGTTTAATATAGATATACAACAATATTAATGTATGGTAAAAATAGATGATAATATATGACTATAGGTACACAATAATAGTCTTTGATACGAGAAAATAATCTTTATTTATTCATATATATATATATATATATATATATATATATATATATATATATATATATATATATATATATATATATATATATATATATATATATATATACATATATACTTAGAATAAACAAATCCATTTAGTCATTTTAGAAAATTATTCAAAATATATATACAATAAGTATAATTAGTAAAAATATCCTTAACACATATATCTAATCATTTATAACTATATACCCTTACAAAAACTATATTTTCATATAACCCTTTTCTCCATAATAGCATTTAACATATATTAACCTATACCCTTCATATTGATGTAAATAAGTTAAAGTACATATCCCAATACCTACAAGATATATATACTATATACTTATTTAATAGTCCATCAATGTAATTAACTAAGGGAGGAGGGGTAAAATAAGGATTACCAAGTTTACTACTGCTGATGTTGCTTATTCCTTTACGTATGGGTGTCTGTAGATCCACACGTGGCATGCGTCACCGCTCATACGAACGGCAGACACTAGGATGGCGACACGACTGCTACTGCACGTGAGGCCACGACTGAGGGACCGCCAGCCATGCTCGGACTGTTGTCGTGCTCGGCCACGGCTCGTGCGGCTTCCGTACACGGTGGAGATGATTGCACACAGGGACGACGACCACTCGGCTGCTGGCACGGCTTGTCATTGCTTGGATGTCAGCGAAGTGCTCCCTGGCGAGGTTTACGAAGTAGTCTCGGAGGACTGGTGAGCTCGGATGGAGGCTTTGCATCTCGAGAGGCTGTTGAGGCTTTGGCAGGATGGCAAGGTGGTGCTGGGCTCTCGCGTCCTGGTGGAGATGGTAACGAGGCCCATGCGCCGTAGTCGACAAAACCAGCAGGCCCTATCAGATGACTGTATATCGCACACAGGTACGACAAGGGCACGAGACGGGTCGACAAGGTCGCATGGCGACTGCCGCATAGCAAGTCGAGTTGGCTCGCACGCAACTCCTCGTCCTTGGTCGGGTCGACAGGGTGGTTGCGCCCATGATGGTCGTCAGTAGTCGGTCAGTCGCGGGGTCACGTGGCAGGCTCCGTGCTGGTTGAACTCGTGCAACAAGCGTCGAGGGGCCGAGGTCACTCGTGTCCGTCATAGACGGCATGGAGAAAGGGATGATGGCGAGGAGGGTCGTGTGCACTGTCGACGCCGATGGGCATGAGACTCAGGTGTCAACTATATATTGATGGGAAACTTTTGATTTAGGGTTTGTGCTGCTATAGGCTCTTATATAGGTAGCATGGTGTTATTGTGTCTGGGCCAGGTGTTCCTGGAAATCCAATAGATGCTGGGTTGGTTGGGCTTTAGTTAAAAAGAGATTAGTTAGGACAGCTATGATTTGGGATGGGCTGGGATTTTCCTTATTTCACTTTCTACTTATATCATACATACATTCCTACACACACACACACACACACACACACACACACACACACACACACACACACACACATATATATATATATATATATATATATATATATATATATATAACTTTTATATATTTATAAATATCTTCTATACATACCTACCACTACAATAATAAATATTCACAGCAACCAAATAATATCCTAATAATATACATATTCATAGTATAGTGTCTTATTTATAGAAATATATATACACATATATATACATATCATTTATATAATAAATGATTTAATAAATATAAATCGTTATCATTTAATAACAAGAAAGTAATATTAATAATAATAATAATCCTAATAACAATTAAAATGGCCCACAAGTTGTTTCTGATGGATATAACATGCACACTACTTATCTGGCTCCAGAAGGTCATACAAATTTTGTAAAATACTATTTAATAGTAATAATACCTATAATCTACCTATAACAAATAATTAGAAAATAATTTCGAATTCCTAAAAATATATACAAAAATATTTGTATTTACCAAACATGTCTACAAGGCCGTATTTGGTCCCACTACATGCCCACATGGGTTTGGATTTGACTTGGGCCCAATCTGGACATATTCGATACAACCGGGTTCCCTAAAACTCAATAATATAATTAAATAATAAATAAAATCTTCGGTAAGGGTTAAGTTGCAACTATGGCTCGGCCTTCCCTACTAGGGCTAATACACAAGTCAAAGCACGCCATTGCACTATCCGTGCCACGATTTCTAATCACCTTGTACTTCAAAACTCAACCATGGCTAAACTCACTTACCGTAATAATTAACTAAATAATGATTTATAAAATCTAAAAATCACCTTTTAAATCAAAAAAGTAAAAAAAATATTTCAAAAATTTTCGGGAAGAGGAGTTACACTTTCAGGAGTGAGCAGCTGTATGGTAAGCTGTCGAAGTGTGAATTCTTCTTGGACCAGGTGGAGTTTTTGGGCCACGTCGTATCTGATAATAGGATTTCGGTGGATCTGAAGAAGATTACAGTAGTGGAGTCCTGGTCTACACCGAGCTCAGTTGCAGAGGTTCGGAGTTTTCTAGGTCTGGTAAGCTATTACATGAAGTTCGTACAGGATTTTCTAAGATTGTCGAACCGATGACCCGACTCACCAAGAAGGATATGGAGTTTGTTTGGTCCGAGGAGTACCAGGCCGCCTTCGAGGAGGTGAAAAAAGGTTGACATCGGCTCCTATTTTGACGTTGCCATCTGGGTCCGGGGGGATTCACTATCTATAGTGATGCTTCAGGAAAAGGTTTAGGATGCATTCTTCAGCAGCACGGAAAAGTGATTGCCTATGCATCCAGGCAGTTACGCCCGCATGAGAAGAACTACCCGACTCATGAATTGGAGTTGGCAGCAGTCTTTTTTGTCTTGAAGATATGGAGACACTATCTGTACAGAGAGCATGTGGAGATCTTTACTGACCATAAGAGCTTGAAGCACGTGTTTACACAGAAGGAGCTAAATTTGAGGCAGAGGCGATGGTTAGAGCTGATGAAGGATTTTGATATATCCTTACAATACCATCCAGGAAAGACCAACGTGGTTGCCGATGCTTTGAGCAGGTATCCGGTAGCCATGTGTTTGATGATGGACCGTCACCTTTTGGCAGAATTAGAGAGTTTGGGCATTGAGGTTATTGTCCCTGGGATCGAAGAGCAGATATGGGGTTTGCAGATTCAGTCTCAGCTGATGGACAGGATCAGAGAAGCACAGTTTGGCGATGAGACTCTAAGGATTATTAGGGAGCAGGTACAGGTAGGATTAGTAGATGATTTCTCTATCGCAGAACATGGGTCGTTGAGGCATGGTGCCTGATTATGTGTACCGAGTGGAGGGCTTCGGGAATAGGTTCTTCAGAAGGTGAACCATTCTTAGTACTCTATGCATCCTGGTGCCAACAAGATGTACAGAGACTTGAGACATCACCTTTGGTGGTATGGCATAAAGTACGAGGTGTCTCAGTTTGTTTCTAGATGCTTGGTGTGCCAGCAGGTGAAAGCCAAGAGATAGAGGCCAGGTGGTCTACTACAACCACTACCCATTCCAAAGTGGAAGTGGGAGCATATCACTATGAACTTTGTGTCTGGACTTCCACGGTCTCCAGGAGGAAAAGATACGATATGGGTCATCGTTGATAGATTGACCAAATCGGCCCACTTCCTGCCTTTCAAAATGGGTTTGTCTACGGAGAATCTGGCAGAGATGTACGTACGGCAGATAGTCAGATTGTACGGGGTCCCAGTGAGCATAGTATCGAATCGGGATAGTCATTTCACTTCCCACTTTTGGAGGAGTTTACAAGGTAGCTTGGGAACCCAGCTCAAGTTTAGTACCGCATATCATCCACCAAATAGACGGGCATTCGGAAAGGACTATTCAGACTCTCGAGAATATGCTTCGTACTTGTGTTATAGATTCTGGAGGATCTTGGGAGGACCATCTTCATATGGTAGAGTTTTCTTACAATAACAGTTATCAGGACAGTATAGAGATGTGGCCATTTGAGGCTCCATACGGACAGAGATGTCGCACTCCTTTGTCATGGGACGATGTCGGCGAGAGGGTTTTGCTTGGCCCTGAGATGATTATGGATGCATCTGAGAAGGTCAGGTTAATCAGGGATAGACTTCGGGTGGCTCAGGATAGACAGCAACATTGGGCCGATAGCTACCGGAGACCTTTAGAGTTTGAGGTATAGTTTTGATTTTTCTAGTGTTTGAGTCTGAATGTGATTATTTGTTTTAAATCAAGTTTTAAGTTTGTGTTTTGTGCTAGATTGCTGATCTTGTGTTTCTGCGGATTTCTCCGACGCAGGGCACTATTCGATTTGGTGGAGGCGGGAAACTTAGTCCACGATTCATCGAACCTTTCTATATCCTGGAGAGGGTCAGTGCAGAGGCACACCGACTGGAGTTACTGCCTACGCTCGAGGGAGTTCATAACGTGTTCAACGAGTCGTAGCTGAGACGGTACGTTGAAGATCCTAGCTATGTTTTGGATCATTCTGCGATAGAGGTGGGCCTACCCTCCGTTATCTAGAGCAGCCTCTGGAGATTCTGGATCATCGGGAGAATGTACTCCGGAACCAGGTTATACCCTTGGTTCGTGTTGCATAAAGACATAACTCTCTAGGTGAGTCTACCTGGGAGAGAGAGGATGACATGTCACGCCCCGCTCCCGTAGGAGCGATCGTCCTCGCTAAGACTGTAATCCCTCTCCCCGGATTTCAAAAATTTTATTTTTAAATTCTTTTATAACTATTTATTTTGTTTAAATATTATGATCAGAAATACTTCCTCTAGAAAGGTTTAAAGATTATTCTTCTATTAATTTTTGTATTTCAAAACTAATTAAAATTATTGCTTGAAAACGCTATTTAAAATTTTATAAAACATACTTCTTGACTTTTTGGAATTATAGAATATTTTGTTCAACTGTTGGTTTCTGTAATCATTTTAAAGGTTATAAATATTAAGAATATTAAAAGAAACTTTCCAACCAGCATAAATAGAATTTTGGATTTATCAATATGAACCTTCACTAGTAACTATAAGGAACACTATTTTTGTAGTAACAAATTATTGGATTTATCATATGATTTAAATTATTGGATATTAATGAATATTATTCTGAAATTGTCATAGCGATCATTTAGTTTATTTAAATTTTAAATTAGTTCTTGATATTATCGAATATACGATTTAGATTATTTTAATAGATATTAGAGTAATTTATTTTAAAATAGATTAAGATAAGAACTAAGTTGATTTAAACATTTATTTGGCTTAAATTAATGGTGAAGGAATTATCCGTAGGATTTGTGAATCCTTACCTAACCGAAAGCTATATCTACCAGCCCCTTTCATATTGGTAATTTCTATGGGCACTACCAAAATTGCTAGGGGGCATCAATTGCTAGGGGCAGCCCATGAATGTGGAGAAATTGCTAGGGGCACCCAAAAATTGCTAGGGGCAACCCAACCCCCCCCCCAAACCCTTCATTCCTTCCCATAATCCATTTTACACTCTCTCTCCACCAAAAGAAAAAAGAGAACTCTTCCTCTCCCTCTCCCAAAATCCTACTTTCTTCTCCTCCACCACTCCACTCTCAATTCCTCCACCAAGATTTCTTCAACAACATTCCTAAATTCGAAGAGATGACACGCAAGTCGAAGCAACCGGAATCTAGAAACGTTCTTCCCTAATTTCTTCAAGAATTTTCTACATTCTATTCAAAACCCTAGAATAATTTTAATTCTCTAAATAGTTTTAATAAATTAGGTTTAGAATCTCTTTAGGGTTCATGAAAGAAATTTTCGAACACGACAAACCCATATTTTTTCTTGAAATCCTAACCCTAGAAGACGACAAACGAGCATCTCGTTTTTGGCCGTTCGACTGATACAGTCGGATTGAGTACATTAGGACTGCCAGGCCTGTGGCAGTCCTAATGTAAAGTAGGACTGCCATAGTCCCTGCAGTCCTCTTATGAAAGAGGACTGCAGGGACTGTGGCAGTCCTACTTTACATTAGGACTGCCACAGGCCTGGCAGTCCTAATGTATCTATTACAGTCATCGGAGGCCTGACTGTGTCGGTGGTTCAGTTTATTGCGATATGAAAATAAATAGAGAGTTTGAAGATTGGATCTATTACAGTCATCGGAGGTCAGATGTGGGATGTTCCCATGTGGAGGATATGAAATCAGCCGTTCCAATAAAGTCTTTGTTGCAGACTTCAAAAAGGAGCATTCTTCCATGGAAAAAGAGGAAGTTGAACTTCAGATCACCCAAAGCAAAAGGTGAACCTTTGTTGAAGAGGGGGTATGGAGAAGAGGGTGGGGATGACATTGACTATGATAGGCGGCAGCTAAGTTCCTCGGATAAATCTCTCTCTAGGGGTATATTCTAATTGCCTTATGTTCTACTTTTTCATTTTCCTGCATCGTTCTCACGTTTATTAGTTGTCAGTAGAACCAGTTCTGATGTGAAAAACCTGTAAAGTGCAGTCTTGGGGTAGGACTGCCAGAGACCTGGCAGTCCTACACTTAAGTAGACTGCTAGGATCCTGGCAGTCCTAAATGAAACTTGCTGTACAGCAAGTTTCATTTAGGAGGGTCCTGACAGTCCTACTCAAGTGTAGGACTGCCAGGTCCCTGGCAGTCCTAAATGAAATTTGTTGTACATCAAGTTTAATTTAGGACTGCCATGGTCCTGGCAGTCTTACATAAGTGTAGGACTGCCAGGTCCCTGACAGTCCTATCCCTGGCGAGTGCTGAAGCGGAGAAAAATGGAGATGTCAAGAGTGAAGCAGCAGCAGAATAGTCCTTCAGTGGAACTATTACATTGGAGATCTATCTACTAAACCAATCCATGCTCGTGTCCAAAGTGATTTTCCTTATTGTTTTTTCTTTCTTGTTCTCTACTTTTTTTTTCGATACTGCCTGGTTGCTGGTCATTCGGTCCAAATGTCATATTGTTTGATAACTAGAAAAATGCAGAGGAAGGAGAGAGGAAAAATGGTGAGGAAGAGAAGACAAGAGTTGAGGAAGAGAAGAAAAGAGTTGAGGGAAATTTTTTGGCTATATTTTGTTCTAACCTAAAATGGAGAGGAAGAGAAGAAAAGAGTTGAGGGAGAGAAGAAAAGTATAGAGGAAGGAGAGAGAAAAGAAAAGTTGGCTTTTATACTAAAACTTGGGCTGCCCCCAAGTAAAAAAAACTATGGCAAACTTGTAATATTTTCAAACTCTTTTGGGATGTCCTCTAGCAATTTTGGTAGTGCCCATAGAAATTACCTTCATATTTAAGAAGGAATTTATCTATCAGCCATCACAAAATTCTCCCTACCCACCATCCACGCACCATCTTCAACCCAACAACAACCATGCCACATCCTGCCAGTGCCTTCGTTTGACCGACATCATCATCTCCATCGACCACACCGCACCACCTCGTCTCCACGACAGCTCTCGACCTCTACTCTTCCGCATCACCCCCTATCCATCACCACCAGCAGCAACCGCTGCCCATGTCACCGTCTATGCCTCTCACCACACAGGGCAATCCACCACCACAAACAGCAAAAACCATCACCGCAGAAATTTTCGTGTCCGGACCTGTGTGTCCGTGTCCAATCTACCATTTCCTACCATATTACAAATTACAATCAAATTTCGTACCCAACAAATTGGACCCCAATCCGTGTCTGTGTCCGTGTCAACATAACTACCTTCCCGGCGCCCGACCCTTCCTGACAACCGCCGCCACCACTGCCCTATTTTTCCGACCGGCGACCCCGTCCTCCCCGAAGTCGCCTGACGGCGTGGCCACCGCTGGGATGGGGAGCCACAGCCCTCTGTCGCCAGATCCACCGACGCTCCCACAGCAGATCAACTCCGGCTCCGTCCCGCATCATCGTTCGCCCAGATCTCGACATCCCGGGCTCCGCTCCGCCGGCTCGCGCAGGAGACCCACTTCTGTGGCCGACGTCGTGTGCTCCGGCCGTGCCCGCGCCTTTGTAACTTTCAGGGACCGGACGAGAGTACCCAACCGCGACCGCTCCGCGCCCTTCCCTCGCCTCCACCGGCGACGCTGCCTCGGCCGGCCCAGCACCTCCGCTTTGCGCCGATGACCCCGGATCCGCACCACCTTCGGCGCCGAGCGCCGCCTCCTGCGAACTCAAGCCACCTTGGCAGATCAGGATCGCCACCCTGTGCCTTCGTCACTTCTCGAGTGCTCCACCGGGAGAGATGCTCTCTCTCTCCGTCTGAAGTCTCCTCGAGCGAGCACCCCTGGTGAGCACAGATCTGCTTCTCTCTCTCGTTCTCTCTTTATGAGTGTTCCCTGGCTCTTTGTAAGAGTTGGGATGAGCAGCTTGCTTCATTACTATTACTTTTATTATTAATAGTATTTATTATTATTAAATTATTGACTCATTGCAATCGGTAGTGAGTCTACTGACAACAGATGTTTTATTAAGTATAGTAATATTATTCATTCATGACAGTGGATCCATTATACCTTCATTAGTATTAACAAAATGATCTTTGCTATTATTTAATAATATGTAAATTCATATGAAATAATCTTCTAAAAAGTTATGATAAATATTATATTTGGCTTTGGGGCCTACATGTAATTTCAAATTGGGCGTGAGCCCTAAATATATATATATTTATTATGGTATCTTAAATATAGTTCTTTATCTAAAAAGTTACACTTGAGGGAAATCAAGGATTTTAGCCTTAATTTGGTTTTCTTGTTTTTTATATATTTATCTAAAGGCATTTTGACAAGTAGAAAAATATAGTTTCTAATATTATAAGTATTTCTTGAACGGGTCTCAAAATAGTTATTATGTATTTTCAAAATAAATTTATATATACATCTTCCTAAATGACTAATTTGTAAGTATTTTTCTAAATAAGCATATAATATTATTTACGAAATTCCTTTGAATATTGACCTTGATCATGGCTAATCTACTCATATTTCTTTTGCCAACCTTGGACTCCATCATATCGACCCTAGGCTAAATGAACCACGTTGGACCAAACAAGATGGTTGTTTCACCAGCAAAGGACCACAGGCAAGTGCACTTTCTGATTGTTTTTCGATTCATAGTAGTCTTTTCATTTCATGTCTATACATATATCTTGCTGCTTGTTAACACGCTCGTCACACGGAGTAGTCGGGAGGGAAAATATCTTAGTAGACATGTGGACTACCCAGAATTATTCCAGTGTCTCTCGTGAATGATAGCCGCTGCACACGACACGTGCAGTGAGCCTGATTTACCCCATAGCCGTTCACATGTCGAAACAGATATTTCACACCACCTAGATAGTTGTCTTTTATTAGTTTTTCCTTGTTTACTTCTCTATCGTGCTATGTCATCAGTTTTTCTTACTAGCTTTCATATTCCATATGCTATTTTCATGTCTTGTCAATTCTATTATGTTTTGTATTGCCGTCGGTTTGTGTACTTGTTCCATTCCTGACTGGAAACCAACATTTTTCAGGGTAGCCGTGGATTCACTTAGCTTGGGAGATACCAGAAACCTAGAAATTAGATAGAAGTTATATCATTTTCATTAATTGTAAAACTTTGTATTTTTCTTTAAATGTGAATCTTGTAATTGTTGTAATAAATCTAGAAAGGCGAATGAGCAATAAATGTTATTCTTTTGTGATTTTGAGCATCATGGCCGTGACAACATTCTACCGCCGACTCTGCGGCGTAGGCTGGCTTGGACACGTCTCGTATCCGAAAAGCGGGTGCGGGTCGTGACAAAGACGTGTTGTCGCACGAGCCTAGATTGCGCTCGTGCAAGGCATTTTCATAACGGCCGATTTTATCGGCAGCGACGGGGTCGTCGCACAGAAGTCCCAAGCAGAAACATTGAACATGCAGCAGAAATTTAGAATAAAAACACAAGTTATTCAAAAGAACTCTTTATTGATATTGTACAATCAGATTACAATAGGCGCAAGCCATGATTATAAATTTCTCGTGCTCACTTTTCGAGGTTGAACCCTGCAACTCAACATAACTTAACCAACTTGCCCTACGGCCCTTCTCGACTTAACTCGCAACGCCTAACCCAACTTGTGGAACTCGTGTTGAAAACTCAAGTACGATGCCACATCGTATGCCGAAGCATGTGTCTTACGCATGGCCAAATCTTAGGCCTCATAATACTTTGGGTGCAACCGAGCACACATTTCATAACTCAAGTTATACCGTGCTTACACTTCCTTTGTTATGACCGATACCGTCCATGCAGATTCGCCGCTTAGCACGCCAATTATCCATATGAAAGGTCACTGGCATGACAAGCCATCATGGACATAGACTGGCAAACGGGACCCTTGCACCGCAGGTAGCGATCTCCGATGCAAGTCCTCGAACTACCATTGCCTATTACCCAGGTCGGCTATATCGTGTTTTTTCCTAGGCCGAGTCGGTCCCGTGGCTCCGGGTTTCCGCTCGAAGAAACAAACACCCTTGTTGACAAGTTGTCCATGACCACGCAAGACATCTAGACTCACATAAATGCATGGCCTAATGTTACGGTACGACTGAAACTGTACTTAGCATCTCGTGCTCTAAACCATACTTTGCATAACGTACATCGGAACCATGAGACTCCCAACCGGGGGACCGTCTCATAATTTGACAACGTGCATAGCAACCGTGAGACTCCCAACCGAGTGACCGCCTCATACTTTGAAAACGTGCATAGGAACGTGAGACTCCCAATCGAGGGACCGCCTCACACTTCTTAACATGCATAGGAACGTGAGACTCCCAACCGAGGGACCGCCTCATAATCTAATATATTTCGTACGACACTATCGTCCAAGTCACACGCTATGTGAGGAGCCTTAAGACCGTGGGAACGAATGGCTATATGCAGCAGTAGAACCATGGGACCGGGCATACGTTCAACTTGAATAACTAAATTCTTTGGTTAACTTGACTTATGCCATAAGTCGTGTGATACAACTTAGCTCGTGGGACGATCAAGGCTATGCCGAGCCTTGCATTCGAGGAAACGTGCATGCTTTATCGAGCATTTACGTGGGCGACGCCTATGACTTAGGCTAACTCTTAGCTTGTGACGAAGACCAACTTTACCTTCTCCCAAGCCATGGGACGAAGGACCGAGTGTCATTTTCAAAGCACACCGTGCAAAAATTCTAAGCCGACAGTGGGACATTTTCTATGTTCTAAACTCGATTCGATCCGTCGGGATAATTCCCTTAGCTATGTGGATTCGTCTCTTTTATTATTAAGCTTACTTGTGCAAGTTGAAAACACATGATTTATTAGGTGAAGGCTAAGATGTGGCAAGTTTACCGAAACTACCATACCTGAGCGATGTCTCCGAGCAAGCCGTTGTAAGGCTAAGTCTGAACGTCGTCGGCGTTTCGATTCCTCCGATTGACTGAACGGGACAGGGCACTACATCATACACCACTCAGAAAAAGTTTTGTCCTCGAAACTTACTGAGTACACTTATCGTCTTATAACTTGATTGAACACCCAACGATTCTCGTGCACACTATTCCTATGCATTTTGTCAATCCGAGCCACGCTCGTGCTTATCGCTAACTTAGTCGTAAGGCACACCAACCGATCAACCAACGTTCAAACTCGTCTCAATTCAATGATCTCATTATCATCAACATTTCTTTGAAACTTACGACTCAAAATCCTTGACACTTTCCTGTTCCTCAAGTCTCACTTGATTCAACGTATCACTTAGTTGGATCGTGCATATATTCCAGGCGTCCCCAAAATACATGCATTTCAGCCAAGCCTCGTGATAGAGAATCCGCCATCACCACTCGAGTCGGATCGTACATATATTCGGGCGTCCCTGATATACGTGTATGTCAACCGAGCCTCATGAGTGGTGCCTCCACAATTTCCTATCGCTTCGCACTCGAAATGTCTGCCTAACCGTTATGCTACGTCTTTAGGCTAAGGTCATCCGTCAGTATTGGAATCATAGTTCCCAAACAACAATATCAACACTAATCCCATCCTAAGGTCAACCCAAATCGATAGTACGGGGTTTTCTACCCAAGCTCGCATCACTCCGATTTCTAAACATCGAGCATCGATTCCCTACACACGTCCCAATATTCGTCGCACGAGGTCCGAATCGTTCAGTAAAGCCATCCTACGATAACTCATTTTTTAACCAATTCTACGTCATATCAATATCGTTCGTTCATCAAGCCGTTTCGCATAGTCTATCTCTTCGAACACGTTCGACGTAATCCGCCTATCAATCCTTCCAAGTCAAGCACGCTACGATACGATTCATCGTTAAACCATAATTCACATTTCATACTCCCTAAGTCATTTATCCCAATTCACGTAATCGATCACAAGGTCGTCTAACTTAACAATATGCCACGCCCCGATCTCACGCGAGTCAGATTATCCATGGTAGGCATGAATCACCATACACGCTCCTGCGGGATAATCATCCTCATCGGGACGTAACTCTTGTTTGTGTCTAGACTAGTTCATTCTTAATGCGCAGATTAGACCTACTCAATCCTCAAGTTTTATTCAATCATCAATCACAAGTCCTAACATCCTCGAGTTCTCCTTCGCATCATACCAACAAGTCGAAACAATCAAAGTTGCCGCATCCTAATTTTTCGAGTTTGATCATTTCCGCGACATGAATCACCATGTCAGCGCTCACGCGGAACGATCGCCCCAAATATGATGCAACGCATGTGCGAGGCTAGAGTTGCGCTCGTGCAAGACAAGATCATCAACGTTGTGGTTATCCGCATAACCATCAAGACACGATCACTTTCATCCAACATTCGTCTCAATCAAAATCCTAAGTATTACATCCATCAGAATGATAACACTTATACGATCGTCATTCACCGTGTCAGAGTACCCCCTAGTTATCGTATATCGATCTTTGATACGCCTCAATACAATCGATGATATGCGTAACCTAACGATCTTCCTTTGCAACGAATTTCGAGTCGTACGAATGATGCTATCGTCCGACTGGATAATCTTCTCGACATTCCATTTCAAGTTCGATTATTATCCCTCGAATCGTTCACAACATCAATTTCTTCAATCCAAATTCACGTATCGTTTATCCGTCCATCTTAAGTCATCGACCCATGTATTTTCTCAATTTGCAACATTCCTTGCTAACTCAAATCATCGAACGACATCTATTCCAATCCTCAGTCATTTTGTAACTTCAAAATCAAACCTTTCGTGCATGCTATCTTCCCGTCGTGCTAACTTTTTATATACGATTCGTATCGATTTCTTCGATCAAGTCATTCATTTATTTTTATCGTTTATGATCTCCATTCAACCATTTCGTTACTCGTATTACCATTCACAAATCTTCCGAACGATATCTCGTTTGCGACTCTCGAATCATAACCAACTAAGCGCTACTCGTTCTAAGGCTTTGTGATATTATCGCTTTTCGACATACTCGTACTATCCGTTAATCCTCTAGTTTTGTTCGAACAATTTCTATAATGTCCGTACACCACTCTGGGTCAAGTCATTCTACAAATCCTCCAAAAGGTCATACGATTCACAATCGACATGTTCAATTGTGAGTTCGCCCGTTCCTCAACGTCTAAGAACCATTTCTCGTGTTCGCTTTAGCGTTGGTCAAGTAGCGTCTCTATCAACATACGTTCTAAGTCTCACTCATCCTCATCCGAGCGAAAGTCAATCTCGCTCGTAAACTCGTTCGCACCAGAAGGTCTACGTGTACGATACTCGGCACAACTTAGCTAAAAGGCTGTGGGTATAACCATCCGTTCGAACTATACTTCGATCTCGTGTACTCGTTTGCTATTGTCAGCGTAAGGTTATTCAAGCACGCACTGCGTTTGCTAACTTTTAGCATCGGTTTTCTTTCAACTCAAGTCCGTCGTAGTTTGGCACAATGGCCTTCGTCTATCGATCCCGTTCAACCGAGTACTCGTATGAGCTTTTGAAATATTAGACTTATTGTATGGACATCCCGTGGGACAATTGAGAGAGAGCGCACTGACTATATCAACTTACGGAAGCAACACATTAGAGTTTGCGAAAACAACAGAGTTAAAGAATTCAATCGATAGTCCAAGGACGTAAAGCCGTGCTCTGATACCATTACGTCACGCCTCGCTCCCGTAGGAGCAATCGTCCTCGCTAAGGTGTGATGCCGCATGAGCCTAGATTGCGCTCGTGTAAGGCAGTTTCATAATGGCCGATTTCATCAGCGGCGACGGGGTCGTTGCACAAAAGTTCCAAGCAGAAACATTGAACATGCAGTAGAAATTTAGAATCAAAACACAAGTTATTCAAAAGAACTCTTTATTGATATTGAACAACCAGATTACAATAGGCGCAAGCCATAATTACAAGTCTCTCATGCTCACTTTTCGAGGTCGAGCCCTGCAACTCAACATAACTTAACCAACATGCCCTACAGCCCTTCTCTACTTAACTCGCAATGCCTAACCCAACTTGTGGAACTCGTGTTGAGAACTCAAGTACGATGCCACATCGTATGCCGAAGCATGTGTCTTACGCATAGCCAAATCTTAGGCCTCATAATACTTTGGGTGCAAACGAGCACACATTTCATAACTCAAGTCATACCGTGCTTACACTTCCTTTGTTACAATCGACACCGTGTATGTGGATTCGCCTCTTAGCACGCCAATTATCTATATAAAAGGTTACTGGCACGATAAGCCATCATGGACATAGCCTGGCAAACGGGACCCTTGCACTGCAGGTAGCGATCCCCGATGCAAGTCCCCGAACTACCATTGCCTATTATCCAGCTCGACTATACCGTGTTTCTTCCTAGACCGAGTCGGTCCCGTGGTCCCGGGTTGCCACTCGAAGAAACAAACGTCCTTGTCGACAAGTTGTCCATGACCACGCACCTACGAGACATCTAGACTCACGTAAATGCATGGCCTAATGTTATGGTACGACTGGAACTGTACTTAGCATCTCGTGCTCTAAACCACACTTTGCATAACGTACATCGGAACCATGAGACTCCCAACCGAGGGACCATCTCATACTTTGACAACGTGCATAGGAACCGTGAGACTCCCAACCGAGGGACCGCCTCATACTTTGAAAACGTGCATAGGAACGTGAGGCTCCCAACCGAGGGACTGCCTCACACTTCTTAACGTGCATAGGAATGTGAGACTCCCAACCGAGGGACCGCCTCATAATCCAATGTATTCCGTGCGACACTATCGTCCAAGTCACACTCTATGTGATGAGCCTTAAGACCGTGGGAACGAATGGCTATATACAGCCTTAGAACCGTGGGATCGGGCATACGCTCAACTTGAGTAACCGAATTCTTTGGGTAACTTGACTTATGCCATAAGTCGTGTGATACAACTTAGCTCGTGGGACGATCAAGGCTACGCTGAGCCTTGCATTCGAGGAAACGTGCATGCTTTATCGAGCATTTACGCGGGCGACGCCTATGACCACTACACCAAATTTGGGCTTTTACGGCCTCTCATTTACGACGTGCATTGGATGCAGGCCGTACATGATATAATATTATGGCACACGATAAATGCGAGCCATAAATTCCCCTTTTTTGCTTTTTAATACGACATGTATTTTTAGGGCCGTTAAATGTTATCATTTACGACATGTATTTATGCGAGCCGTAACAATATAAGGTTCTCACATCATTTCGTGGCCTGCCATGCAGGCCGTAAATTAGATGGACTTTCACGACCTCTCAAATTCGTGCCATAAATCACATCCCTCCTAGTTATTAATTAATTGCTCCAAAAAAAAACTTTACTATTTTGGGAACCCAAAATCGCGAAAGGGAAAATTTTCCCTCCCCAATTTCTCTCAACCAAACCCAAAAGAGTATAAAAGGGTTTTTGTCAAAAAAAATATAAAATAAAGGGGTTCAGACTTTTCCAAAGCAAAACCTTATTCTATGGAAGGAACTTGGCGGCTTCAAATTCTCGGCAGTGGACGATCGCAAGCGACCGCTTCCTTCTCCGGTAAGAAGTCTTCGTCGGCTAGTCTTCGTCTTTATCGACGAGTCTTCATCGACAAAGATCGTCTTTCTCGACGAATCTTCAACGGCAAAGATCGTCCTTCTCGACGAGTCTCTTTATCAACGAGTCTTGGTTCCTTCTCTGGAAAGATCGTCTTTGTCGACGAGTCTTCATCGGTGAATTTCGGTTCGATCCGAAACCTTCATTAATTTTTTTAATGCAAACCTAATTGGTAGGTGTTCAATCCAATTCCTCGCAGAAGCCACCGACTTTGGTCCTCTAGAAGCTAAGCTCTATTCCTTCTCAATGAGAGGTAGAAAGGAATCAAAAGCCCAAGTTGTTCTGTGAGCTAACTTGAACTACATCAAAAGCCCTAGTTGTTCTGTAACTCAAAAACTTGTATACTTTATTGTGCATGATTCTTTGGAAGATGTCCTTACAAGGGTCTCTTCCTGTTGTGCACTCTTTCCTCTTAGCTAGTTTATGTTCCTTGTCAGGATCACCTATAGTTTGTTATGTGTAATTTGTTATTGATAGTGTAATATTATTTATATGGTCTATACTTTAAGCTAATGCCAGAGTTTCAATCTAGTTGTTTGGATTACATTGCACTTTATAGATGTCGATAGTTCACTTTATAGATATAATGTTTTTTCCCTATAATCTTCTGTGTCGCTTAGGTCCAATTTTTTGCATTTCTGTTGAGAACTTTTCTGCTGAATGATTTTCATTAGGTAACATATGATGAGAACTAGATCTAATGGTGGCATTTTTCTAGTAACTATGTTTGAGTTTTGCATAATCATTATTCTAACGATGTGTTGTCCTTACATGTTTAGATGAATTTCGTAAATTTAGATGAGAGATATTTTGTAGGCAATGATGAGAACCTAGATGTTGTCAAATTTTTATATTTTGTAGGCAATGATGAGAACCTAGATGTTGTCAAATTTTTATATTTTGTAGGCAATGATGAGAACCTAGATGTTGTCAAATTTTTATATAAATTTGTCAACTCAAGCAAGTAGACTCTTTTGCGTTTAGAAAAAAAATGAAGTGAAGAAAAGTTGGTGTTAAATTGGTTAATCCTCTAAGCCTATAAGGTTTATATAACACTCTCAACATTAATTTGACCACCTTCCCATGTGGCAATGATGAGGACCTACATCTGGTAATGTTATTCATAAAATGCATGCAATATCTAAATAGTTTTTGGGTAAGGATGAGGGTATCGAAGATAATTTTTATTTCTCTGTGTTAATCCTCATAAGCTGTAACTGAAGGGATCTAGCTTTTGGTTTTCGGTTGCCTGAAGTCTAATTAGTATGCTTGATTTCCAGTTTTGAATTTGTTGAGCAATATATAATATATGATAATTCCCAACCTCAGTTTGACTCTCCCCATGTTGGTTTGTGCTAAATTGTGGTATCATTGATGCTTGGCTGGCTAAACTTTTATGTTTATTCTACTGCACGAGATTTCGACATTTTTCTTTCATGCTTGGCTATGAAGATGTGCTTATATGTTGGTTGCAGTCCAATTATGCATCATTTAGTTTATGCATTCAAAGTATTTCACTATGTATCCTTAACTTTGGTCGTTGATAGTTGGCAGTTGCGCTTCTATGTTGGATCATACCATGCTATCTAAGTATCCTTTAGCTTATTTATCAGAGGCAGCTAGTGTATATTTTGCTTGACCATTTATGATTTCAGTACTTGGGCTATGCTAGCTAGGTTGGCAAGATATATTTTGCTATGCCTTGACTATGCAATCCAATTTTAAGTCTTACCTATATATCATACTTTTTGCCTACAATACACTTCACTTTTTTCTTTTTCAGCTTGTCCGATTTACATATCATATTTCTTGTATACTACTGGTTTCGGGGTTGCTCAGTGTTTTGATAGTGGTTATCATTATTTGCGAAGTGCAGACTCAAATAAGAGCTGATTTCAATATAGAGTATTATCTCACATAAAGTCAATGCAGGTTGGCTGCCATATATATGGTGTGGGTATAAACTTAGTACTTGTCCTCTCTATTTATTGCCAAGTGAAGTTTAAAACAATTATACAAAATACATGGTTATAAGAGGCATATCTATTGCAGATTCCCTAATAATGATGCAATATTATGCACTTCTATTAGCTACTGGAACCCTTTTTCTTTTACTGATATATATTTTTTATGTAATTGTGGTTTCAACTTGTGCAAGTAATCCTCTCCTTGCATATTCTTGGATGTCTCTACATGGACATGTCATTTATATCCTATATTTATATAGATATACAGCACTAAAAAATGATAGATATACACACAGATATAGTGCAGTGAAATGTTCTTTCAAATTCATACTTCAAACATAGTTTTGGGCGTTTGCATATCTGCGGCCAATCTTTGCTCTCAAGTTTAATAAAAATTTCTTGATCAAGGAACTAACCTTGGTATGAGTACATGATGATTTATTTATTCAGCAGAAACATATGTTATTCTTAGACTATTGATTATGAATATCCATGGTTGGCAAGCCTGACTATAGGGTGTATTTTGAGAAACAAGACCCTGACAAGAATGCCTTTATTCTAATTCCTTTGGATATTTTAAGACCTGAAATGTTGTTCATAGGATGTAATTTACTATAGAGCTTTCCAAAGCCATTATTGCTAGAATAAAGACTGAGTACACTCAACTGTGCATGTTCTTCACTTCTTTGAACTATATATAGATACAAAAAACATGAGCGTCTTCTAGACCTTTGAAATCAATTTAGGATTCAACGTTGTGAAACTCACATATTTGGTAATTGGTTTACATGATGAAGAATCGTCCTAGTTTCTCTACTAATTGGGTTTGCAGTTCTAAATTTCAGTCATTGTTTTATTTGTTTATAATATATTCTTGAAAAAATCAATTTTGTAACTTCTACCTCTTCTGTCCGATTTTGGTTATAACTGTGTTGAGATGATATTCAGAGACCCGATTATAACTTTCTTGTTATTCACAAACTTTCATTTTCTGTTTTCTTCCTTTCATCTTATTAGATCTCATTCCCTTACATGTAGGCATCTATGATAAGTTTGCTAGTGCTTTTGCGAAGGCTGTTGAAAATTTACAAGTTGGCAATGGCCTCGTTGAAGGTGTAGCTCAGATAATATTTAGTCCAAGTCAACAATATGCAGTGATCAGGTTGCATGAAAGTTTTATTTTGGAATATCATTGGGAGGATACTCTATCCAACTGACAGATTGATATGTTTTTGGGAAGAAGAAGTACGTTCATCTTTCGTAGACTATTTGACTAGTTGCAGGACCCACTAAGTTTCTCTGTTTCTAATATCTCAAAGGGTTCTCATCATTTACTGATTCTTATAGGGTGTATCTGGCTTGACATCATATTATGTTGTTGATTGAGCAGACTTTCTTCCAATATTTGTTCAATATTGATTGTCAACTTGGTGACTTAACTATAAGGGTTCGTTGTTTCTTCTTTACTGGGTCCATTGAGTAATGAAGCTGCTATACAGAAGGTACTCATTTGTTATTTCCCGATAATATTTCTCCTATCTCCTTATCTTTTCTACTGATTGCTTTACTGCATCATGTTCTACTTTTCTTGAGGTTTTTATTTTATTTCTTTGTAGGTTGAATCATTTGTCAAAGATGCAACTTCAAAGGTATCCTCGTAATTGGTACTTATCTACTGTTTATATCATTTTCAATCATAATTGGTTGGTACTATTGTACCATACATGATTGTCATAAGTTATGTTGCCCGAAAACAACTAGCTTATGTTTCGGACAGGACGATCTTATTTTTTTATTGGCTTCTATCACATAAGTTATGTTGCCCACAATATAGACCATGTGAGATAATACTCACCAAATCTGGAGACGGATGCTACTATAAGTGTACTTCTGAACATATAGATGTAGTTAACATGATAATTTGTCTTGAAGAGTTTTTGTGTGGATACAAATGAACTTAACAGAGTCCAAAAAATGGGTAGTGTATTGAAATCTTATAATAGGTGCCTAGTAGGGACACAGTAATCATCATGTTATGCATAATTTATGTTCCATGGATATCACAAGTATTGGACACGTGTAGGGCAGATACGGATGGACATACAAATTTTAGAATGGAAACATTTCTTGCATATCATAGCACTAGACGTGTTCGTGGTTATTGGGACCATAGCCACCCGCATTCTCTTAGGCATATTCTCTGTGGTATAATAAGGTCGTCGTTCCTCCTGGAACAGGAGAATGTGGCTATCCTCTTTAATTTTTAAACTTGGAAGGTACAAGTCACTAGATCTTGTACGCATGTAAAGGCAGCCTGAGTATCCAGGAGTCTACCTCTGGTGATGATGATGCTAATGGTAAATTTAATTTAACTATGTAATAAATGGGGAAGCCTCCAAATATCAGTTAGGCTAGGAAAGACTCTTGGTAAAGGCGAAAAGAAGGTTGCTTTAGGTAGCTAGAACAATGTATGATGTATAATGTAAGTCAAACATAATGTAATGGATGAACTAAAAAGTAAGGACTGATGATATTATGTGTTTGATTCTATGTAATAAATGGGGAAGCCCCCAACCATTACTAATATGATATTATGTGTAAGTCAAACATAATGTAATGTCGAGATATCTATGCAAATGTGTATCATCTTGTGTTCATGTCAATCTCAACCTAGTGTACAATGTTATGTCGATTACTTAGACTAACCACCTTTTGATGCCTTCACTGCCTATGGTTGTCTTGACATAAGAGTGCCTTTCATGGCAAGACCTGATAGGTGCAGATACTTCTATTCATTTGTAAGAGACGAGCTAATTAGCTAAAAAATGTTACATTCTCCCATTGTTGTGTACAGTTGTTTTGTAAACTGCATCAAAACTGAATATATACTCTGTTATATTTACATGCAACTTGGGTTATGATATAATTCCACTAATGATGTATTTGTTTGAGAAGAAATGCAGTCCTTTCATTCAGCTAAAAAGAAATGCAGTCCTTGCATTCACCCATTGTCGTGTACAGTTGTCTTTTAATGATTTTTGTTGTTGGATGTTATAACGTCTCCCAATCTTTATTGTGTTAATATTGTTTTTATTGTATTAAGGTAAGCTTAAAGAATAGGGGAGGCATGCTTCTAGAAAATGAGTTATTCTGAGCTTAGAGAATTTAAATCTTTGAAGGTCTTGAAGTGTCCAGCTATAGTGAGAAAGTAATTTTACTTTTGTAGCAAGACAAAGTGACTTTTGCTTTTGTAGTAAGACATTAATTATTTATTTGAGCTTATAGACTTTTGCATTGACTCTTGTAGTAAGAAATTACTTTGTGTTGGAAATCTAGTTTAAACAATGTTGCTTGTATTAAGATTCTAGCATGTTGTTTCATCTTATTAATGTGTATGGATTTAGTCCAACTTGTTGGAAGTAAATACTCTCAATAGATATGCAATTAGTTTAATTTCTGTTGGAAATACTGTGAGAACTGTATTATTGTTATATTTGATTTTTTTATTAATTTATATTTGTAGCTATTCAAATGTGGATATTAAAAAAAATCTATTATCACGGTACGCGTTGCAAGCCACAAAATAAAACTCATTAAACCTTTAACAGCCCTCATTTTGAGTCATAAACACATAGCATTTACGACCTGCATTGTAGGGCCATTAAAGTGAGATAGTGTGTTTTCGTTTCATGTATTCACGGCTTGCTATGTGTGCCATAAATTGAAGAAATTGAATACTTTAACGGCTATCAATTCAAGTCGTAAAGGATTATATTTACAGCCTACATTATGGGTCATAAATAAGATCGAAAGTTTTCTAGCAACTTCATTTACGGTGTGCATTTAACTATGTTACGGCCTATTTTTGTACGCCATAAATACTCTTACCCTTTTACGGCTGGAGCTTTTACGGCATGACCTTGTGAGCCGTAAAATTAGTTTTACGGTCCAAATTGTGGGCCGTAAAAGACCTTGTTTGGTGTAGTGGACTTAGGCTAACTCTTAGCTTATGACGAAGACCAACTTTACCTTCTCCCAAGACATGGGACGAAGGATCCAGTGTTATTTTCATAGCACACCGTGCAAAAATTCTAAGCCGACCGTGGGACGTTTTCCTATGTTCTAAACTCGAGTCGATCCATCGGGATAATTCTCTTAGCTATGTGGATTCGTCTCTTTTATTATTAAGCTTACTTGTGCAAGTTGAAAACACGCAATTTATTATGTGAAGGCTAAGATGAGGCAAGTTCACCGAAACTACCCCACCTGAGCGATGTCTCCGAGCAAGCGGTTGCAAGGCTAAGTCCGAACGCCGTCGGCGTTTCGATTCCTCCAATTGACTGAACAGGACGGGGCACTACATGACATGCGAAAGCGTTTCCCTTATCTCTTCGAGCCTTGAGGTATTGATCTTTTGTTTTCTCTTTGTATTTTTGTGCTAGTTCGTTCTAATTCTCTTTTGTTTTCTCTTTGTGTTTTTGTGCTAGTTCGTTCTAATTCGAGGACAAAATTATTTTAAGGGTGGTAGATTTGTCACCCTCACTATCCTAGATAGGGCTAATATGGCCATTTGCATTATTTTATTATTTGAATATTTATTTAAGTTATTATTATTAATATAATTACCTTGATGATTAAAATAATTATTTTTAAGATAAATATATATATATAATTGAGTTATTTATAAAGTTTTTAAAATATATTTAATAAATATAAGATACAAATATTTAATTTTATAAATATATATATATATATATATATATATATACATATATATATATATATATATATATATATATATATATATATATATATATATAATTTTTATTTTTACTTATTTTTTTGGAAGAACACTAGCTTTATTGATTTTTGAGGCACAAAATGCCGAAGCCTATTACAAGTAAGCGTGCTAACGTGCACGAAGACCGACAAACAGAGAAGGAAGACCAGTAGCTACCAAAAATCTAACTGGCCTGGCCATTAGGGTTGATCTGTGTAGCCCAGAAGCAGTTAGATGAGTGAGAGCAGCGTCCTGCCGATCTTAAGGATTTGATGGAGGGCTTCTCTATAAATCTGTGAAGTGGTGTATTGGCGACCTTCGTATTTATATTTGTTTCAGTTCTTCCAAAGAAGCTAAATACCTGCGGCCGCGACGATCTGATGTCCATGAGAAGAACCCCAGAAGGTAAGGAGATCGTTGAAGCTCCCGGCCCGGGTAACCTGGCCGCAACGGTTAGAGAGTTTGGTCCACAGCTGAGCGACGAGGTTTCTGGTGAGCAAGATGTGTTCAATGGTTTCTGTGTGGTGTTCTGTGCAGCAATGACATCTCGAAGCAAGGCTGAAGCCGATAGATGCAAGGTAGTCGTCGGTGGGCAGCTTCCGACGGTGAGCTCTCCAGAGGAGGATGGACCATTTGATGGGGATGCAGGAGTGCCAAAAAGGAGCGATCAATGGCAAGTCGCTCTGTTATCTCTCAAGACGCTCTTGGCAGTGGTCATCATGAAATTACTACCGAAAGAGGGGGACCACCGCAGGGCGTCACGGGACTCGGAGAGCCGAATATCAGCGTTGGCCAGGTCGACAGTCGCCTCTGGTCCCAGCCTATTTCCAGCCCAGTCCCAACGCCAGCCAGAGCGGTTGTCCCAGAGCTCGCGGATCAGTGTAGTTCGGTGGGGATGTTCGTGGACAGCTAGAGGACCGCGTTGCCCAGCCAACGTTCGTGACCTATCGACGATTCTCCGTTGCCAAGCTGAAGGGTGATGAATGGCTCCGTGAGGTGACGGCCCTGTAGGAGACGATGCCAAGATATGGAGGAGCGATTATTGGCAATGGTTGTAGCGGGATGGGAGTGTCGGAAGTATCTGGCCTTTATGAACCTGGTCCAGATGGAGTTATTCGTACGGAGCTTCTACCACAACTTTATAGAGCATCAACAATGTACACTAATTTAGCAAAGCCGAGTCCGTCTGCTTTAGTAGGTTTGGCCATCATATCCCAGCTGGCCCAGTGGTGCTTATCTTTGCCGTCGCTGTGACCCCAGAAGATGTTGGCCAGGAAGGACTCCATTGCGGATAAGACTTTCTTAGGGGAGGTGCAAACTGCTAGGGTATGGCCAAGGATGGAAGAAAGGACGTGTTTGATGAGGATTATCTTGCCACCCAGGGAGAGGGTCGCGTTGTGCCAGCTCTCGATCATCTTTTTTATTTTGTTCACAAGACCGGCGAAGATTCCCGAATTCGATTTACCGTATACCAGTGGGCACCCCAGGTAAGTGATTGGCGGGTATGTGATAGAGAAGGAGGTCAGGTTGGCGATAGTTTTGGAGTGGCGCTTGTCGGCTTTGTGGTGGGTGTAGATGACACTTTTGTTAGTATTAATGCGTTGTCCGAAGTATTTGGTATATTTCTCCAACGTTCTGCTGACCACCTCCACCGACCCAATGTTGCCGGAGGAGAATATGAGGATGTCATCTGCATAAGCCAGGTGAGTGATTAAAGGGAAGCTAGTGGTGGTATGAAAGTAGTTGAATCTGGGAGTGTTGGCCATGTTATTTAAGTTTCTGCTGAGCGCTTCGGCGGTAATGATGAAGATGGTAGATGATAGAGGGTCTCCTTGTCGAACCCTTTGACTGGATTTGAAGAAGTCGTCGGCTTGTCCGTTAATGATAGTTGAGAACCAAGAGTTGCTAATCGATCTGAAGATGATGTCGATCTTGCTTTCAAAGAAGTCGAAGGCCCTGAACACCCAAATCATGAATTGCCAGTCCATACGGTCGTAGGCTTTTTCCATGTCCAGTTTGATGGCGATGTTCCCTCCTCTAGACGGAAATTTCATGCAAGTTATCATTTCCTAAGCGAAAAGGATGTTATCGGTGATGTTTCTCCCGTGAACGAAACCGCTTTGCTCTTCGGAGATAATTTTGGGTAGTAGTGTGGACATGCGGTTGGCAATGATCTTAGAGATGATTTTGTTGGTGAAGGTACACAGGCTGATGGATCTGAAGTCTTTGAAGGTCTCCGAATTTTCCTTCTTTGGTATGAGAATAAGGTTGGCTCGGAAGATGGCTTTGGGGTACCTCGTGCCCTCGAAGAAAGCGATCATGGCCTTATTAAAATCAGGTTCAATGATATCCCAACAGGTACGGAAGAACACCCCAGAGAACCCGTCAGGTCTGGGCACACTGTGTGCGTCAAGAGCCCATACCACCGACTTGACCTCCACCGCAGAGGGGGGATCAAGAGCTATCCATTCTCGCCATTGTGGATCAGGTGGGGAACATAGGCCAAGAAATCTTCATCCTTAATGACAACCTCTTTGGAGAATAGTTTGGGGAAGAAGTTAGCTGTCGCCGCCTGGATGTTATGTTGTTCTTTGATTAAGATGCCATTTTTGTCGAAGATTTGGTACAGATTAAGCTGATGATGTCGCCTTTGACGCAAGAATGGAAGAAGGCAGAATTCTTGTCACCATCTGCATCCCAGGTCAATCTAGTTTTTTGTTTCCGAATTTCGTCTCTACTTTCAGTCGGGACTTGAGGAGAGCTTTGGTGAGGTTAAGTACGGAGCGGGCCTCAAGGGATCTGTTCGAGGCATAGAAGATCTCGACAAGATTGACATCATCCTCTACCGTCTTGATCGCTTGGAAGATGTTCCCGAACGCGAGCTTGCTCCAGGATGAGAGGGCGCTCCTGGTGGCTTTAAGCTTTTCTTCCATGCTCACGAGGGGATCGGGGTTGCTCGTCGAGTTCCAGGCGTCGGCCACGATGTTGCGGAATTACGGGTGATGGCTCCAGAAGTCAAGGAAGCGGAATGCTTTTTAATAGAGCTGGCGTTGCTGCTGATCTCGACTAGTAGTAGGGAGTGATCCGATTCGGTGGTGTTAAGGTGGGAGAGGGTAGAGATGAGCTCTAGATTGGACTAGCGGGTGTTGACCAGGGCTCTGTCCAGACGGGAGTATTGTCTTCGAGCCCCATCCTGCATGTTACGCGAGGTGAAAGCGTTGCCAGAGAACGGGAGGGTGGACAAGTGGGTGTTGAAGATAAAGGTGTTGAAGTCATTCATGGCCTATTGGTGGGGGGCCGCCCTCCCGACTTCTCCTCTCTGTGGGAGATCGTGTTGAAGTCGCCAATGCAGATCCATAGGAGGTTACTGTGGTTGTGGTGGGTGTCAATCAGGGTGTCCCTAGAGTAACTTGCGCTCGACGATGTCACAGCTGTCGTGCACGGCAGGGGAGGCAGGGATCGGGATGAGAGAAGGGGGTGTTCTACCCAGCAGGATAGAGCCTGATTCGTGTCATGGATGGTTTCGAGTTTGCATTCAGGAGTTGAATAGAATCCAGATGTCATGGCACCCGGCGATGGCGGACTGGAAGCCTAGTTGAAGCTAGATGGGTTTGAGTTTTCTTTTGGGAATTTTGGATTCGGTGATCACTAATATGTCGATCCGGTGGATTTTTTTGAGGCCGATTATTCTTCTCAAGGTGGGTTTATTGGCCAGCCCTCTAACATTCCACGATAGGATGTTAAGCATTCGGGTGGTTGGGAGGGGTGATTGTTGAGCTTAGTGGTGGACCGAGTGGTCCTGTTCGTGGGCTCTTGGTTGTGTTTTTTCTTCTGCTTCTTGGAGATTTTGGTACCATACTGGGTCGTATCTGTGGTGTCTGCCTCCGATTCAATGGTGTCAAGGGCACCGAGCCCGGGAGTCGGGAGAGGGATGTATTCTTTTTTAATGTCTGCTAAAGCGCAAAAGGGGTTGTTGATATCCAGGAAACCGGCTACCCTGGTTTGTCGCATCTTGTCCTTGAGGACGATGCCAATGGAAGTAAGGTTGAGCCCGAGATCTATGCCGGGGCTAGGGGGAATGCCTGAGGTACGATGGTGGGGTGCAGGATTAATGCCAGCTGATTCATGTCCTCGTAGACTGTAGAAGCCCCGGTGATCGAAGTCTGGCTAAGCGGGAGGACTCTCCCTGTCGGCGTCGGAATAAGGGGAGAGGTGAGAATGTCGAACTGGTTGTGAAGGAGGATGATCGATGGGTCGGCCGGGGCGATAGCTATGGCTGGTGGTGGGCTGGGAGAGCCGTCACTATCACCGAAGTGGGAGTGGGAGTTGGGGAGGGGGAGAAACGATTTCGATGAAATGGATTGGGTTTTCTTCGGTGAGTGCGGCTGGCGATGGGCTTTCTTCTTCAGCTCCGGGTAGGCCCTGAAGCAATGCTCAGTGAGGTGTCCGCGAGTATGACAGTGCTTGCAGAATATAATGCTGTTGTTGTACACCAGTGCCTGAGAGAGAGATTATCCTCCAAGCTCGAGCTGAATGTGGGTGGGAGGATTAGATGTCAGATCGAGCTCTACGCAAATTTTTGTGTAGTTGCCTTTGGAGAGATTACGGGTTTCCTCAGCGATTTCTACTAGGGTTCCGAAGGAGCTAGCGATACGCTTCAGAGCTGTGGAGGCAAAGCAGACCAGGGGCCGGTTTGGGAGAGTGATCCACGTCGAGACTATCGATGAGTCTATTTTGGGATTAAAACTGGGGGACCATTTGGCAATCTAGGCATGGTGATTGTCGATACTGGTGGTGCTCTAAGCCCAGACTAAGTAGTAGTCGAAGTCGGAGGATAGGTGGAGCAACATGTACGACCTTGTATGCAGACGAGAGACCCCATCCAGCAATGGCTTCTTGGACAGTGGTGAGTTTCGGGCATCCGGACGTAAATTTCAACACGAACGTCTTCGCGAAGCTCACCGAAAGGGTGAGAAAACTTCTTCGGCCGAAAACGGGACACAGATGGTTCCGTCGTCGGATGGGCTCGGGAGGAGGATGTCTGGCAGGGCGAGGATATCGGACAGGGCAGGAAGTTGTATCCCGCGATATGGCCTCAGAATATCTGCAAAAGAAGGAGCCTTGGGTGGTTTGCTGCGCACAAGGATGGGGAAGTAAAGGGCGTATAGCCTCTGGCCACTCGGCAGCCCGACGCATAAGATGCTGGGGTAGCGCTGCGGGAGGCGGTCGAAGGCACATGCCTATCGGGAATGCGGTGTAGGCGCATGTCCACCCGCCCGATGAGTGAGGTCGAGGAGGGACACGAGTGCCACCGCGGGCACATGGCCACCCCTCGGGGAGGATGCCATAGAGGTGGGCGCATAGCCCCCCTCGATAGGAGGGTGCGCATAGCCGGAAGGAGGCACCAGGCTTACAGTGGGCGCATGGACCACCCGTCCTAGGAGTGAGACCGAGGGGAGGCACGAGAGCCACCGCGGGTGCATGGCCACCCCTGGTGAGGATGTAAGGGAGGTGGGCGTATGGCCTTCCGCGATAGGAGGGGGCGCATAGCCGGAAGGGGGCGCCGGGCCAACAGTGGGCGCATGGTCCTCCCCCCCGAAGACGAGGCCTGACGGGCGCACGCATCCAACGGCGCATAGCGAGTGGCCCCCATTAAAGGCGCATAGCCATCTACTCTGTGCGGAGGCGCTGGGGGTTGTCGTGAGCGCCATAGGCACATGGCCACCTCACGACGGAAAGGGCGCATGGCCAGACTCGGCCGAGGGCACATAGCAGGAGAGCCCCCCACCTTCACCACTGAGAGGGGTAGAATTCAAAATTTGAAATTGGGAGCTGCTACATCGGGCGGGAAAGCTTCAGACCCGGGATGACAGTCGCTGGATTCCGGCCGGCCGAACAAAGTGGGGGATGAGCGACGGGGGGTACTAACGGCGAGCGAGGCTACCGGAGGGGGAGAAGGCGACGCCGGAGGACAGCGACTCCTGTCTGCTGCCTGCGGACTAGGAGGGCTGGAGGCTGAGCGGAAGCGTGGTAGCTCGGGGGCCAGAGACGGGGGCCATAGGAGGCTATCGGAGCCGCGGCGCCACCATGGCGGTGCCGAGGCCGATGATAGCCAGCTGATCAGATGACCAAGGTCTCGTACGGGAGGGCCTCGGGGGGCGCGGGGCAGCGATCCGCATGGCCGTGGCCGGGGTGCCGGGCTGATCGACGACGGAGGGAGAAGAGGTGGGGCGGTCGGGGAGTTGCCGATGCAGCGTGGCCCCTGCGCCAGGAACGAGAATGGAGGGAGTTATACAGCCATGGGGAGCAGGGGGGAGCTTGCAGGTGTTGTTATATATATATATATATATATTTTTTTTATATATATATATATATATATATATATATATATATATATATATATATATATATATATATATATATATATATATATATAGAAAGGGAAAAATAAATTATATTTTTAAATAGAAATATTATAAGGGAAAATGTCAAATGGGTTTTATTTATACAAACAAATATATATATATATATATGTATATATTGTCTATGTATTGTATGTATTGTATATTTATTTATATTATATAAATAATATAAAATAAATCAATATAAATTTGAGGGTTATTTATATAAGTATGTGTATTGTATATGTATATTTATATAAGAATACATGTGTGTATATATAGGTGTATAACTATATATATTATGATATATGTGTGTGTGTGTGTGTATATATATATATATATATATATATATATATATATATATATATATATATATATATATATATATATATATTTAACCAACCATTTTATTCAATAAGGTCGAATGACCGAACCTTTACAAGTATACCATAAGGCGCAAATTGCCGAAGCCTATACATGTATATTGACAAAAGACATGGCAAACAGAAAAAAAAATGGCTAAGCCGAGGAAATGAGAGAGTTTCACAAGGTCTGTTGGCCATGCCTACAAAGGGGTCTCCGCTTGTGACACTGGCGAATGGTTTCCTAAATATGTTGGTCCGAGCTGTACTGATGGCCTTCGTATCTCACCTTTTTTTGGTTTTTCCAGATAACCATGTGGCAGCCACAATGACGATCTGGTGGCCATGGGACGCTGAAGCCCAGGTGTCCATGAGATGGTGGAAGTTTTTGCCTCCATGAGGCAAACTACAACGTTGGGAAAGAGCTCTCCAGACCTTGACCGGTAGGTCCCCCTGACTGAGGACGTGGTTGGCTATTTCCGATTATCGATCCGAGCAGCATGTGCACGCAGAGGTGAGGCTGAACCCAATAGCATTGAGCTTGTCGTCAGTGGGGAGGATATTGCGGAGGGCTCTCCAGTTGAGGAAGGACCACTTCTTGGGGATGCATGTTTGCTAGAACGCGACAATGGTAGGAGACGGGGCTGCGTAGCCTAGGATGACATTTCTAGCAGACTTGATCGAGAAGGCGCCAGCACCGTCGGGCGACCACACGATTTTGTCTGCTTCCTGGCTGATCCTCAAGCTGCTACGACGAATGTTGTCGGTCGCTTCGGGTCCAGCCCATGACCTGACTTTAATCCAATTCCAGGAGTTGTTAGGAGGGTCCCAAAGATCCTTGATAGTGTTGTTTCTGGGAGCCGTCGGGTGGGTGTAAGCAAGATGTCGCCAATCCAGCGCTCCAAGAATGGTGATGCTTCTCCGATGCCCAGCTTAAGGCGATCGCTGGTTCGGCTAGGGTTCGACCGTGGAGTATGCGGCGCTAGGCCGCGGATGATCTGCTGTTAGCGATGGGTGTGGATGGATGGATATGCTTGAAGTATCTGGCCTTCATGAACCTGGACCATAAGTTCTTTCTAGTGCAAAGCGTCCACCACAATTTTATCGAGAAAGCGTTAATAATGTGTGAAAGTTTAGAAAAACCCAGACCCCCCCTCGGCGGTTTGGCGAGCCATGGTGTCCCAACTGGCCTAATGGTGCTTCTCGTGGCCGCCGCTGTGTCCCCAGAGAAAATTGCTGAAGATGCTCTCGATGTAGGATATGCTCGTGGCATTGTGCCAGCCCTCGAGCTTTTTTCTGATACGATTGGTCAAGCTCTCAAAGATCCCGACGTTGGATTTCCCATATACTAGGGGCACCCAAGGTAGAGAAATGGAGGGTGCTTGATGGAGAATGATGTGGTGGTGGATATGCTAGCTACTTGGTCTCTCTTGATCTTGTGGTGGGTGTAGATGATGCTCTTATTCGGGTTGATCTTCTACCCTGAGCACCTTTCATAGGTCTGGAGCGTATTATGGACGACATCCACCGATCCTGCGTCTTCGACTGAGAAAATAATGATATTGTCAGCAAAGGCCAGGTGGGTGATAATTGGGCAGCCGCTGGCCGTATGGTAGTACTAGAAGTTGGGGGTGTTCGTCATTTTATTAAGGTTTCTGCTTAATGCATCCGCCGTGATGATGAAGATGGTGGAGGATAGCGGATCCCCTTGCCTGACCCCAAGGATGGATTTGAAGAACCCATCTGCTTGGCCATTGATAACCGTGGAGAACCATGAGTTGCTGATCGATCTCCACACCATGTTGGTCCAAGTTTCGGAGAAGCCGAAGGTCCTGAAGACCCAGATCATAAATTGCCAGTCTAGTCTGTCGTAGGCTTTCTCCATGTCTAATTTAATAGCAATATTACCCCCTCGGGCAGGAAATTTCATGCATGTGACTAACTCTTCAGCCAGCATGATGTTGTCTTGGATATTTCTCCCCTGAACAAATCCACTCTGCTCCTCCGAGATGATCTTGGGAAGAAGGATTGCCATTCGGGAGGCGATAATCTTGGATATAATCTTGTTGGTCAAGGTACAGAGACTGATAGGACAAAAGTCGTGGAATGTCTCAGGATTGTCTTTCTTTGGGATGAGGATAAGGTTGGTACTCGATATGGCTCTGGGATAGGTGGCTCCTTGGAGGAAAGCGGTGGTCACATTGTGGATGTCAGTCTTGATGATATCCTAGCAAGTGCGGAAAAAAACCTCTAAAAATCCGTTTAGCCCTGGGGCGCTGTGCTCCTCGAGGGCCCATACAGCTTCTTTCACTTCTTCCTCTGAGGGAGGCTGTTCAAGCCGGTGGTTGTCGGTGTCGCTGATAAGGTGGGGACCCCATCCAAGAAGGTGTTGTCTTTAATAATCATCTCCTTGGAAAAGAGTCTGGAGTAGAACTTTGCGGCCTCCTCTTGTATACCCTTTTGGTTAGTGACGCTGGTGCCGTTGTCTGTGGCAATCTGATGGAGATTGAGTTTTAGCCTCCGCCCGTTGACGCAGGCGTGGAAGAAACTGGAGTTGTTGTTCCCCTCGCTGTCCCATTTGATCCTGGCTTTTTGTTTCCAAAAGTCGGTTTCAATTTTCAGTCTAAATTTGAGGATGGCATTTGTGAGATTCAGCACTTTCCTGGTATCAGACGAGCAGTCAGTCATGTATGTCGCTTCAGCCCGGGTTACGTCGTCTTTCGTCTCACGAATGGCTTGGAAGATATCTCCGTAAGCTTGCTTGCTCCATATTGACAAGGCTTTCCTCGTGGCCTGGAGCCTGATGGCCACGCGATTAAGGGGATCGGCGGAGTCTGCGCTGTTCCACACTTTCGTGATGACCCCTATAAATTGGGGGTGCTCGCTCCAGAGGTCTAAAAAGCGGAAGCTCTTTCTTGAGTGGTTGGATCTGCTGGTGATTCCCACCAACAGGGGGCATGGTCGGATTCAGTGGCGTTAAGGTGAGAAAGCTTGGAGATAGTCCCCGTGTCAAGCCAGTGGGCGTTCGTTAACGCCCTATCAAGACGGAAGAATTGCCGACGGTTGCCTTCCTACATATTGCACCAGGTGAAAGCGTTGCCGGTGAATGGTAGGGAGGTGAGGTGGGAGTTAAAGATAAAGTTGTTGAAGTCTTGCATGTCATAGAAAGGGGGAGGTTGGCCTCCAATCTTCTCTTCTCTGCAAGTGATGGCATTGAAATCTCCGATACAGATCCATGGGAGGTTGCAGTTGTGGTGGTAGGTATCCAGGAGGTCGTGCCATAGGTGTCTGCGTTCAGCTATGTCACAACTTTCGTGAACCGCAGAAAGGATGGCACGTTTGGGGATAAGAGGATGTTCCATCCAGCAAGACAGGGTTTGACTGGAATCGTGGATGACACTGATATTGACGGCTTTGGAACAGAGGATCCAGATGTCGTGTCTGCCGACAATGGCCGAATGGAATCCTAACTGCAGCTGAATGGATTTGAGTCTCTTGTAAGAGATTTTGGGTTCGAGGATGATCACGATGTCGATCTTGTGGGTTTTCATGAGACTGTTGATTCTCCTCATCGTAGGTTTGTTTGCCAGGTCGTGTACATTCTAGGAGAGGATATTCAGCATTAATAGGCTTTGGGAGGGGTTGGTTGGACTGTTTGCAGCGGACCTAGTTTGTATGGACGGGGATTTGGTGGTCCCTTTTTTGTCCGCTTTCCGGTTTGGGATGGATGGTTCCTCCGTCTTCTTGTGTGATGTGCCGACGGAAGAGTCCTCGGGACTTTGAGGAGGAATGACCGTTTCTCCTGCTGAATCGAGGTCGGGCTGCTCTGGGGGATGAGGAGGGAGTCGGCGGCGATGTCGATCTGGTCCCCTTCCGCTTGGAGAAGGAAACCAGCGGCTATGACCTGAAGACCTCTAAATGCCTGCTCTGGCCCTAGGATGGCTAGAGCCTCGATGGTGGTAGGATGCTGAGACTCTTTCGAATCCTCGGGGGAAGGGATGCTGATATCCTCGGAGGCCGTTCCGGATGTCAGCATGACATAACGAGTCTTGGGGGGCTATAGTTTATGATGCGAGCATGCTGAATTGATTTAACAAGGAAAGGTTAGGTGGGTGGTAGGGGATCACTACTTTTTTTGGATGAATTGGCTATGCTGGTTTTGCCTTCGCTGGAGTTGAATCTGGTGTGGGAGTCCGGGAGAGGGAGCATGGGTGATTGATGGAGACTGTGACGCTAGTTCTTTTTAGGACTGGGATCGGCCCTCTCTGGTTTCTTTCTCAGCTCTGGATGGAGACGGCGGCAGTGCTTCGATTGGTAACCAGGTAAATGGCAGTGGGTACAGAAGATCACGTGGTTGTCGTAGATGATTTGCTGAGTGTAAGTTTGGTTGCCAAGTTCAATGAGGATATGGTTGGGGGGTCTGATGTGAGGTCGAGTTCCACACATATCTTGGCGTAATTGGCTTTTGTCAGGTTGATGGTTTCATCTGCGATGGCCACATAAGTTTCGAAAGAATTGGCTATACGCTTTAAGGCTGCCGAAACGAAGCAAATGATGGAGAGATTGGGTAAGGTGACCCATGCGGCAACCGTCGCTGAGTCTTCCTTGGTGTTAAAGTACGGTGACCACTTGATGATCTTCAACTGGTGGGAGTCTACCCGCCTAGTACCTTTGGACCACACCGTCCTGTGGTCTAGGTCGGACGATAGGTGTAGCAGAATATGCCTCGAGTCTAAGGGGCTACCCTGTACTCCGCCCTTAATCACCAACTAGCAATAACCTCTGTCACCCTGGCGAGCTTGGGGCAGCCTGCTGAGAATTTGAGGACGAAGGAGTAGGGGAAGGAGGTGGCCAGGGACGAGAGCTCCTGGTCGGTGAACGAAATAGTCGGTGTGGGCGATGCCTACGGGAATTCGACATCGGGAAGAGGAACGTCCGGGAACAGGAGTCCCGGCTTGGGAATCCTATCGGATAGAAGGATGTCGGCAAATGAAGTAGGTGGGCGAGAAGATTTGCCTGGGGCTGGGAGTACCGGATGACGGGGTACGCCAGGAGGCACTAGGCCCGGGATGGGGAGGGGGGGCTGATCCCGATTGATTCCGGGGAGCGAGCTCGCCAGACCCGGAAAGGGCAGGGGATGGGTAGCGGCATTAGAAGCGCCCAGCAGGCCTGCCGCATCGGAGAGCAGCATCACATCTACCGGCGGAAAAGGTGGGGGAGAGGGGAGCAAGAGGGAGAGGGGAAGACCCACTCCCGGCGCACAGTGAGGGTGGGCTGGGGAGGGGAGGGGTGTGCCCGGTTTGAGAGAAGGGGACGAGAAATGTAGTGCGCCCGCACTTGGCACAAACGGTAAGGTGGGGGATGGATGGCAGGTTACGCCCGTAAGTCGCACAAGGGGGAGATGATAGGTTGCGCCCGTATTAGGCGCTGGGGGTGGTGTTCCCAAGGAGGGGGCTCGGGGTCCGACGGTGGCGGGGCTCCGGACCGGCCGGGGGACTCTCGGGGGCTCCTCCGGATCAGCGGCTCTGGGAGGGAGCTACCAGTCCGGCAGCCAGGCCCAGACGGAGGGCACGAGGCTCCCGGAGGGGAGACGGCGGAGAGCCGGGGGAGGACAGGGAAGTCGGAAAGGACGGATGCGACGGGCGGAAGGATCTGGCGGCGGGCGGAGGGGCAAGACGACGTGCCAAGTACAGCGAAGTGGTCGGCGAAAGGATCCTCCCTGCGCAGAGAAGGGAGGGAGGGGGTGGATAGGCGGGGGGAAGCCGGTCGGGCTCCGCCGGCCTAGGCCGGGCGGGACGGGGAAGAGGCTACGAGCAGGAGGAACGGGGAACCAGAGCTCTGCATAACTTTATTCGTCCTATATATATATATATATATATATATATATATATATATATATATATATATATATATATATATTAATTTATATATATAAATTTTTTTTAATATATATATATATATATTTTATATATATATATATATATATATATATATATATATATATATATATATATATATATATATAAAATATATATATATATATATATATATATATATATATATATATATATATATATAAATAAAAAAATAAAAAAAATATATATATATATATATATATATTTTTTTTTAATTTATATATATATATATATTTATATATATATAAATTTAAAATATATATATATATATATATATATATATATATATATATATATATATATATATATATATATATATATATATATGTTTTTTAAATATATATATATTTTTATATATATTTTTTTAATTTATATATATATATATATATATATATATATATATATATATATATATATATATATATATATATATATATATATACTTCTTAACCAGCTAACATAATGTAACCAACCAACCCACATAGCTAAGCAACCCACACAAACCCGAGCCATCAGCCGACAGCCAGCAACCCAAGCCCACACAGACCGAACACACACACGTATAACTCTTCTCCTTTCTGACGGTTTCGAAATCGAAACTAACCTTCCTTATTACGTGATTAAGAGAGAGAGAGAGAGAGAGATTCTCAGAGAGAAACCCAGCGCCAACCCGTGTGCACGTCCCCCGTCACCATCGACCGCCGGAGCGTCGCCCACCACCGGCCAGAAGCCGTGCGCACACACACGCACACAGTCACAGGAAACCCATTTCAGGTACCTATATTTCCCGTCTCGTTTCTTTGTGCACGCTCGATCAAATCGAGATCCGTAAGTTTCTACGGGTAGCCGATACAACTCTCTAGTAGTCCCATTAGATGGATTTGTTCATACCTAACCCTGCTGTCCAAAAAATTGACACAAAGTCGTCGAAAAACCACATTAAACTGGACAGATTTAGGAACCCGGATCACTATTTTTGGAGGCGAGATTTCTTGCCGATCCTTCTCCCGATTCAAAAATCTGTTTGAAAGGACTTGTAGAAATCCTATAGGGCTCTGTGAACCATCTTTTAGTTCCTGATTTCATTGACAGTGCGTCTCAAAAACTGATTTCCAAATTCAGGAAAAAAAAGCGTTCCGAAAATCAAAATTCAGGAAAATTTTCCCGATACGGCGTGTCTCGTCAAACCGGGTGACTTGGTCACAATTCGTAGGCATCGAAAGGTGCTTACAGATGTTAGGGACGTATGGGATTCAACAGAACTCGATTTTGCTTCGTATGCATGACGAAATCAGTGCGTATTCGTCGAGATGTCCGTATCGACCCTTTTCAAATTTGTCAATTACTTTGTGTACGTTCGTCATCTCGAGACGAAACTTATGCCAATAGGACCATGTCATTTTTCTGCTCCTGTATGCCAAGTTTGGTCTGATTCTGAGAAGGTCGACCGTAACGCTATTTTGGCGGGCCCGTAACCCGATCCATCGAGCAAAATTGTGTACGACCCAACAGAATCTAATTTTGGACATACGATTGGATTCGTCTCGTCAAATTGGACCCGTAGACATATAGTTTGATGACCTTAGAGACCGTAGATATTGGCATATTTTTCGGTACAAAGCGGGTCCAACGGCAGACATCGTTTTGGCTCAAAATTACCTTTTTGCCTATGTGTCCAGAATTAGACTTATGGATAGACTATCCTAGCTAATTTGACCATTCAGAACACGTTGGTATTGTTTGTTTTAGCATTAGGAGACTATTGCACGAGTTGACCCTTCATGGTTCATTGAGTGGCAGTATTGATTCCTCAATTCAGGACCAGGCGAGTATATTCTCTAATAATTTTTCATTCATGACATTTACTATGTTTCTTGTATCTAGTGTAGATATTTATGATTCTTGATACATTGGTCACATGGATTGGTATTTTACGGATCCCGTCATGAGTTGTTATTCCTTGTTCATCTTGGTGTACCTTATGCAAGCCTTGTTGTAGTTCTTGTGCAATATTTGGACACCGATTCTCGAGAAGTCTTGTTACCTTCTCTTAGAATCTCGTATCGTAATGAGTCATGGTTGGATCCACTATACTAGTTGGGGGAGGGGGAATATTAGTCTAGACATGTGGTTAATACCCTCCTTGTGCATTGTATAGATCATTGTGAGTGTTAATCATATACTTCACGTATGATTAACCAGGCCAGTAGACCTTATACAAGTTCCCAAACCGGCCAAATGTTTAAGCTAATATTCACTCACGTAGATAGTTATTTCTTGACTCTTGTACATGATATGATCAGTTCTCCCACCTTGCCCTAGTTTACTACATTACCCTTCCCATGCTACTTTTATGTACATTCCATTTAACTCGTGTTTATTCTCTCTATTTACTGTTATATAGCACTTGTCATTTATCGGAAACTGTTGTTGGAAATGTGCTCGTTCCATCATGACTGGATATGTTGACAAAATTTTACAGATTATGGCGAGGACGAGTGTCCTACCTACTACGGTCCTCTTGACGTAGTGGCGTAGACCAAGAGACCCTAGTCCAGCAGGGGTTAGTGCCAGCTGAGGAGGCTCTAGCGGTGACTTAATCAGATTAGGATTTGACTGGACTTTGTCTCCAGTTTATTACATTAGCATGTTATGTTATTTCAGACTTGTTTAACTACTTTGTGACTCACTCTGGATTTGTGTTAGCTACTTTGCACTCTGAGTTCATCTTTATCTTTATCTTTATCTTTATCTTTATTCGTGCCATATATTCTTCCTGCTAGATTGTGATTGAGTTTATATGTATTAGTTATATCCTCCATTCGGAGATGATAGGTTATTATACATTATTAGATAGCAGACCTACAACGTTTTATACCATTTCTGCGATGTAGGATGGGTGCTGTTAGGCACTCGTGCCATTACATTAGGTGCGGTTCGTGACACATTTTTAGTGGTGGTCCATGCAGGTCCAGAAGTCGCTATTAGTGCGATGTCGTGGTAGCGTTCGACTTAGAGTGCTGTTACGAGCCTGCTGCATATACATAAGATATAGGCTATAGGCTAAGGATACTCAATCACAAATAGGAAAAACTTCTAATTCATTGCTCTATACAACTGTCCTTTTCGATATTGATTCTTGCACTCTAACTATTCTCCTTTGATATAATCTATCTTGTGCCATATTGACTTCTTTCTTCGATCTATCTTCAGGATAGCGAAGAATAGATCTCAACAATCGGGACCCACGGATACTGAGAGGTCTGCTATATCCCGCAGATCGAATCCAGATGCATCTACTACAGTCGGAGTATCTGCAGCAGCATTCGGGGGCGCACCTCCGCCAGTTACGAGAACTGTTCTTGAGGTCGCTACGGTTGCTTCTACCCCAGTATCGGGGGCTACGACGGAAGCAGTCACCGATGTTCTTTCTCCTCCTATGCAGAGGACTTCTCCATCAGTTGCTGGGGATCTGCCTCCTCCGCCTCTACTACCTACCGATATAGGGTAGATGTTTGCCTTTCAGGAGATGATGGAGGTCCAACGGGCCCAGTTTGATATGAGTCAGCAGAGGCAGGCAGACACGATGCGTCGGGGCATGGAGGATGCCCACCAGCTCGCTCTAGCAGCAGTACAACGAGGATCTCCAGCTCAAGAAGAGCAGCCGAGGCCGGGCAACATCCAAGACTTCAAATAATTAGGGCCCCAGATTTCAAGGGGACCGAGGGCATTGTCTTTGCAGATGAATGGATCAAGGATATCGAGCGTCTCATGAGGGTTCTCGTCTCGCAAATGACCTGAAGGTGGAGGCGGTTGGACTACAAATGTTAGACATCGCTCGTACTTGGTTCAGAAACGAGCCGGTTCTAACTGGAGAGGGCCACACCTGGGTAGAGTTCAAGGACTTGTTCCAGAAGAATTTTTTCTCCTCCACGGACAAGATTGATCTGGCGAGGCAGTTTCAGAACTCCAGTAGGGAGGCATGTCAGTTGAGGAGTACACTACAGAGTTCGATAGGCTGAGCTGATATATAGAGTGCATGGTACGAGATCCGGAGATCGGGGCGAGCTGCTTCACAGAGGGGTTGTCTTGGGATATGAAGATCATCATTCCCTCTTTTTATGCGATGTATGCTGAGATCCTTGCGGAGGCACGCAAGGTGGAATGAGAGTTGGGCCTGAAGTCCAAGAGGGGCCGTGATTTCTTTTCGGGGGCTACTAGCAGCGTGGGGGCTGCTAAGCATCCCCAGCTCCAGTACCGTACTTTCTAGGTACCACAGCAGCTTCAGACTCCGGCTAGGGCGCCCGTTCAGCAGGCGCCACAATAGCAGTAGAGGCAGGTGTAGCACATCCCTCAGTGCCACTTCTGTAAGAAGCCTGGACACATTTAGAAGGTTTGTAGGAATAGGCTGGGAGTATGTCTTCATTGTGGTGCCATAGGCCATCAGTTGAGGGAGTGTCCTGCGAACCCTCGTAGAGCAGTCCAGGGAGCAGGTACAGCTCCAGAAGCACCAGCAAAACCACCTGCAGCACAGTCTAGGGGGTCCACCACTTTCGACCCAACAGCAATGATTTGCTTAGCACCAACAGAAGAGGGGTGCTCAGGGCAAAGCGTTTGCTCTGGCGGTTGAGGAGGCCAAGCCCATCGGCGATGTCATAGCCAGTCATTTGAGGAGGCCGAACCAGTGAGTTGTAAGCTAAGTCAGCATATCCAGTTGTAATTCCATCTACCAAATATCAAATATAAGCCTATATGGCATGCATTTTTGTTGGCTATCAAGAGAACTGTGAACTATTTTGTATTGTACTCCGGCGCGAGCCTTGTACTTCATTTCAATTATCAATAAAGAGAATATAATTCTACATGCCTTATTATGACATCAAATTATCTGTTCATTTTCGCTACTATGAATCAATAAGGTGTTCTATTCAAGAAAGAGATGTATCATTATTATCTTTAATTTGTCTGCTTATATCGTTGTAAAAATCAATTACGTTCTGGAAAAAGATCACAATATCGTATTCGTCTAGAAGAAAAATAGAAATTGCTTCTTCATTATGGTCTGACAGAGCGACAATTACTTAAATATGTGCATATCGCAGGAAAAGCCAAAGGGTAGCGGTTCCTTATGATCCTAGAAAACGTCAAAAAAAATCAGCTACGGAACTATCGAGCAGAGGCAAAAAGACAATAAGTACATACATAAGATCGAGTGTATTCATATTCATCAAACCAAAAAATTGACGTGTTCCTATTTAAAAATTATCAATTATATACCGTCTTTGCCTTATACAAGTGCAATTCAAATTTGTACATCATTACGTCCAAGCGAGGACGATCGATTTTCAGAGATTAATGCAAGGACAAATGACTCTGTGGAATCGGAGTATGACATATGAATATTCTTTTTACTGTTACTTGGCATATATATTATGTACCTTATTATGTTCCTTGAGGACCTGGTGATCTCTTAGGTTGTTACAGAGCTGGCTTTATAGAATAACTGGTAGTTGACGGTTACCTCTTTAGGATTTCAGGTATATTAGTAGTTGTATTTATCATATTCCTCCATTAACATATTTTATTATCATTAATTATTCTGCTGATATAGCCTAGTTTCACAAGCTTTACTTATTTGTTATAAGCTTATTCCGACAGTTGTATTAAGGTCTTGCCAACTTTTTAACATATTATCTTTCTTGGTATTTTTATTCTTTAAAATCGGTCTATTACTGTATGAACAACATTGCTACACTTGGTTCTCACTTGAGATGATATCTTATGGATTGAGATATAGTTGGAATTGAGATATAGTTGGAACAACTTTATTTGACCTCTAGACAGTTTATACGTATTCGAGTTGGACTGGAGTCTACTTGATACTTAGCTGGCATGTATACGTATCCTAGTTCTACGTATTTTGGGACTGGGCGTTACACCACCCACCTGAACGAAGAGTTGCATCAACCGAGTGGGACTCCGAGCAAGTTACTACATAGCCGAGTCTGAACGTCGTTGTGTCCATAGATTAATCATGTTGAACAGGGTGGGGCGGGGCACTATACATTGTTGGTAATGTATCTATGACGTAGTTGTGATTATTAGTTGCTTATCTAATACATCGCTAATACCTCACTCAATTGCTGCTAGGCTTCACGTCCTATTCTCACATTTACCATGACGTATGAGCAACATTTGGCGACTGGCCATTGATGTTTACTGGAGTCACTAACATGTCGTTGGTCTATGTTTTTACATAATATTGTAATTCTGTCTCTCTTGTACGTGTTGTAGTTGGTGATGCCATTCATATTTATGCTATGCTAAATGTATTGCTATAACCACTAATTTTTGTAGTATATTGAATCAAAAGAAAATATTACAAGAGTTAGTATATTAATATCTTACCGCATGAACCCTACCTAACGAGATCTTCATCGAGATTTCTTCCTTCCTCTTCTCTCGATTTTTTAGGGCTTCCTAGCACAATCACAAGTAAAGTCTCCTTAATTTATTAGAGAACTCCTAATTTAGGTTAAAAATTAACCTAATATCGACTTTCCATCATAAGATTTGGAGTTAATTTGACTGTCGATATTGAACTTTAAAACATCCAGATTTGGATGAAGCTACATGGACCGGACTAGTTATTATTGTAGACCTGCATTGCATATTGTTGTAGGCCTGCACTATAGTTTACTCATTACAGACTATTGCAGGCCTGCACCCTGTTATAGAAGCACGAACAATCATATGAAGTCATGCACTTAAACTTGCGTACTTCCAAACATGCACGCACCCAAGACAAACATAAATATAGTTATTATCACATCTCGATTTGCCGAATCGTTCGTCCTCGCTTTGACTCAAGACGAGTCGATCATCCTCGGTGGGGCGTGATGCCGTACAACTCTAATTTGGACTTATGCAAGGCAAGTATGTGCAATTGATAATTCTTTTGAGAAAACAAGTTAAAATTAAATAGTATAGAGAGTTGAAGACGCATTATAGGAAGAAATAAGCTTTTTTATTGATAAAACTTACAAAGTATGTGCAAGATAATTTTTACACTAGATATGTCATTGTGACTACATTCTTTGAAACACAAAGTAAAGACTTATGACAAGCTTCCATAAAATAATCATTGTCGTTTCATACATTCATGTCCCTTTATACATTTGAACAAAAAGCCTTCAATCTGAATTGGGCTTCAAAATACTTCAAAATAAGAGAGTTTCAAGCCTCCCCTCATTCTTCAGCTTTAGCATAGTCTCGTGCTCCCGCAGCGCGCTCGTCACCTGAGGAGTTGGGGGTTAGCACACTTGCTATTGAGCGAAACGAACTCACTCATCTAAATCGACACTGCTTATTAAGGATTTCAAGCATTCAAAGTAATATTTCTATTTAGAACTAAATGAGCTGCAATTCATATGAAGGCATAGTTTAAATTAGTAAACAACATAACCATTTTCAATGAAACTTATCACGACCTTGCTCCTTCTTGCATAAAATAGATAAAGTACTTACCACCTGCACAAGACAATAGGTGAGCATACTATCTATCTTATATGCGATCATTGGTGTTACGACACCACGAGGGACAATTCTCAATGGCATTGCGATATGCCCTACAGTCCAGATTGCGAGCCTAACTGGAGATCTCGCATTGCCTTATGCAAAGCACGAATCTCAAATTTCCCTAAGTCGATTCGGTCCAGGTATACCCGGATACCGCATCGAGGAAAACAATACCTTGTCTATAAGTTATCCATGGCCATGTAATTGTGTGAACAGTTTAAACTAGGCAACATAATGGATGCCACAAACAGAGTTTTAACGGTAAAGATCTATGTCTCGCGCAACAATTCATCAATTTCTTTCAAAGCCGTATGTTCGATTGGGCGACTCGCAACTAGCAAATACTCCGAGGCACCGTGCCACAAATCGATGTTTTAATATCCTTCCTTTCAATAATTTTTCGGTTTTAAACCAAACTGTTTGCCTCGATATGAGGTGCTAAGTTAATGTCTCTTAAGACTATTTTCCTAGTTACATTACAATTATCCCATGTTCTTTATCTTAGAAAAAAATATAAGAATATATATATATATATATATATATATATATATATATATATATATATATATATATATATATATAGCATCATCGATTTAAACGTTGGACTTAGAATTTTGTTGGCAGGAAGAAGTAGAAAAGAAGGGGCTGAAACACCCAACTAAAATAAATGTGTCGAGAGTAGGAGAACGCTTCTCGATGATCAAACGTTAATAATAAGAACTCCTACAATGGAACGAACATCATATTAGAATTCCTCCTTTAATCATTTCCCTTCAAAATTTCTAAAGGCGTATTCAGAAATCGACGCAAAAACACAATCATCAAAACCAAGCAGCAAACCATCCAGAAAACCAACAAAACCAACCAAGCCAATAGCAGACCGGTCTCATCACTCTTATTCAAGCTCATTCGCCAAGACACAGTCTACTACATCTAGGACATATTCCAACAAAATCTAATCCATTAGTTGGAACGGTTCTCATATCATTCGTCCAAATAGATTTTATTGATGCTCAAAGGTTTTCGTATACCAAACTCGTTGCTGAGTCAGACAAGCTATCTATGTTTTCGACCGTGTCTGACTTGTCATGAGTCTATTACATAGTGCTTCGCCCTAATGGGAGCGGGGTACTATATAATATACCACTAAGAAAAGTTTCGTCCCAAAACTTGAGAAAAAGGGTTTGACCTTAATCGATGAATATTAAAGGGTATTTTCTTTCATTTCTTACTCTACCTCCCAAGTCGACTCCTCAACGAAATGGTTGCACCACAATACGTGAACCAAGGACATCAACCGATTTTGCAGGAATTTTTCCTTTCGATCTAGAATTTGCACGGGCTCTTCTAAGTATGATAGATCAGCGCACAGCTCCAACTAATCGAAGCTAACCACATAACTTGGACCATGAATGTACTTTTAAAGTTGGGAGATATGGAAGATGTCGTGCACTTCAGCCCGTACAGGGGGTAGCGCGATCTGGTAAGCAACGACCACCATTTTTTCGAGGATCTCGAAGGGGCCTACAAATCTCGGACTTAGTTTGTCCTTTACTTTAAACCACATGACGCCCCGCATTGGCGTCATCTTCAAGAATACGTGGTCCCCGACAAAGAGCTCTAACGGTCGTCGACGAGTGTCCGCATAGCACTTCTGTCGGCTCTGTGCGATGCAGAGTCTGTCTCGTATCATGTGGACCTTCTCGACAGCTTGTTCTACCAGTTCCGGCCGAGTACCATTCGCTTCCCGATTTCGTCCTAGCATATCAGAGATCGACACTTTCTTTCATAGAGAGCCTCACAAGAATCCATTTGGATGCTTGATTGATAATTGTTGTTGTACACAAACTCCGTTAGCGGCAAATACGTGTCCCAACTAGTCTTCAAATCTATCACACACAGACGCAGCATATCTTCCTGGATCTGATTTACCCTTTCCATCTGTTCGTAGGTTCACGGGTGGTACACGGAGCTAAAATTCAGCCTGGTGCCTTGTGCCTCTTGTAGACTCATCCAAACATACGACAATAATCGCCCACCTCTGTCCAAAATAATTGTGGCCAATATCCCATAAAGTCGAACAATCTCATCGATGTAAATCTGAGCCAACCGATTGACACTCTAGGATCATTTGATAGCGATGAAATGAGTGGACTTGGTCAATCAATCAACAATGATCTAAATTGCGTTATTTTCTCGTGACGCATTCGGAAAGCCCATGATAAAATCCATAGAGATATCATTCCACTTCCATACCAAAATTACGAGATTTTGTAGCTCCCTATCGGGTCATTGGTGTTCGGCCTTCACCTGTTGACAGGCCATGCACTGTGACACAAAAGTTGTCACGTCTTTCTTTATGTCGTGCCACCAAAGGGTTGTGCACAAGTCCTTGTACATATTGGTGCTGCCAGGATGCAACGAGTACTTTGCATAGTGAGCCGCCATTATAATTTCTTTTCTAAGTTTGGCATGGTCAGGCACGCATATTCTTTCCTTCACCCGTATCATTCTGCCTTCGTCTATCAAAAAGTCAGTCGTCTTCCCTATCAAAATTAGTTCGCACATCTTCTTCAAGAATGGGCCGCCCTCCTATGCGGTCTTTATCTCGTTGTATGTCACAGTTGATAGCGACACTGTAAACATTTTGCTCAGAGCATCTGCTACAACGTTTTCCTTATCCGGCATGTACTCGATCGTCAGATCATAATCTTTAATGAGTTCGAGCGAACGCCGCTACCGTAAGTTCAAGTCCCGTTGAGTGAAAATGTATTTGACACTTTTGTGATCCATATAGATGCTACAAGCCACACCATAAAGATAGTGTCGTCATAGCTTCAACGCGATCGCAATCTCTGCTGGTTCTAGATCATTCGCATGATAATTATTTTCATGCTGCTTCAACTGTCTCGAAGAAAACAAAATCACCTTATACTTTTGTATGAGCACGCAGCCTAAGCCAGTTCTCGATGCATCACTGAATATCTAAAACCCTTTTGGCTCGTCCGAAAGTACAAAAATTGGAGCTGAGACGAGCCGTTTCATCAACTCTTGGAAGCTAGATTCACAGTAATTGTTCCACTCGAATGCGACTCCTTTCTGGGTGAGGCGATCAGAGGTGACACAATCTTGGAAATGTCCTTCACAAATCTTCGGTAGTAGCCTGCCAAGTCGAGAAAACTTCAGATATCCCCTGCCGAGGTAGGTCATTTTCACTCAACTGTCGCTTCAATCTTCTTTGGATCTACCGTGACGCCTTCAGCTGAAATAACATACCCAAGGAACGTCACACTACTCATCCAGAACTCACATTTACTCAATTTTGCATACAGTTGATGTTCAGGCAGGGTTTGTAGCACCATCCTCAAATGCTAGACGTGATCATCCTTATCTTTCGAATAGATAAGGATGACGAATTTGTCTATGAACGGTCGAAAGACTCTGTTTATTAGATCCATGAAGGCGGCAAGGGCGTGTATCAAACCAAACGGCATGACTAGGAACTTGTAGTGGCCGTATCGAGTTCGAAAAGCGGACTTCGGTACGTCTTTGAGCTTGATCTTCATTTGATGGTAGCCTGAACAATGATCAATCTTGAAAATATGGTAGCCCCTGTAATTGGTCAAACAAGTCGTCTATCCTCGACAATGGATACTTGTTTCATACTGTGGCTTTGTTAAGTTCCAGATAGTCGATGCATAGCCGCATCGGTCCATCCTTCTTTTTCACGAACAATACTGGAGCACCCACGGGGAGACACTAGGGCAAATATATCTACGATCTTGCTATCTTATAGCTGTGCTTTCAGTTCTTTTAGCTCCACTGACGCCATTCGATAGGGTGCTTTGGATATCGGTCGAGTGTCCGGAAAGGTATCGATGCTGAATTTTATCTCTCGATCTGGCGGCATCCCTGGCAACTCGTCTGGGAACACATCAGGAAATTCTGTCATGACTTCAGTCTGTACCGTGCCTTCAATCTCATTTCTCGTATCTCCAACTGATGTTAGGTACCCGCTGCAACCAAAATACAACGTACGCCTCGCCAAAATTGCCGATATCACCAAGGCCGTCTTCGACGTTGCCCCGTACGAGTATGAGAACTCTATTTTGCCAAAAAATGAATACAACTCTCTTTTCCATGCACTCGATGGTTGCGTGGCATGCACCCAACCAATCCATGTCGAAGATTATATCGTACTCCTTGATGTCGATGACGATAACTTCCAAGGGTAGATTATTCTCACCGATGCAGATATAACCATCCCTATAAATTTAAGTGGCATGCATATCTACTCCCGATGGAGTGCTAACACTAAGATTCATATCTAGTAATTGCATGGGTAATTTATTTTTCGTCTGCAAAGTAAGAAGATATGAAGCCATATGTAGCACCGAAATCGAAGAATTCTCTAGCGGGCATATTTTTATAGAGTAGTATACATTTACTACCATGTTTGATGTCAATGCTTCATCTCGAGTCAATACATAAACTCGGCCTTGTGCCTCTTGGCGATTATCTGGGTTCACAGGTACTGCGTTTGTCTATGGGTTAGAGATGCCTTATTCTAATTTTGGATGTTTCTTGGAGGATGTGGGTTTGCCCTCTCCATTCGATAATCTTCCACCTTGTGGCCAATTTAGCCACACGTGAAGCATCCCCATACAGGGCAGTCGAATGCACGATGTCCGTTCATTCTGTATTTGTTGCAACGTACCCCCGATTTCTCATATTGGCACTTTGGCACTCCCAATCCTCCAATATCGTGGGGACGCTTGTTGAAATTGTTATAGACTACTAACACTGCCCTCTGCGATGCTCGACTAAAGATCCATTTGCTATCAAGTGCAGCATTATAGGACTCTCTGTAGGTCTAACATTTTTGGCTCATAACATCCCTACGAAGATCATCATTCAGGCCTTGTTGAAAGCGCTCGCACCACACTTCCTTATTCGACAGAAAAGCCCCGACAAACTTCGCAAGTTTTGAGAACCTCACATCGTAGTCTTCAGCTGACATGTTTTCTTATTTCAAGGACATGAATTCGTCCTTTTTCTATCAATGAATGACACGAGGAATATATTGCTCGAGGAGGGCCTGCTTAAATGTCTCCTACGAGATATTTGTGGAGGGGTCAGCTTCGTGGAATTCCTGTTTCTTTACCTCCCACCAGTTGTAGGTCCTCAAGTGTATCTGTATGGCCGTGTGTGCCACCCATTTAGATTCCTCAATGTTGAGAAGACTGAACATGCCCTCAATTTTTACTAGCTATTATATGATCTCGTCGGGTTCCATTCGGACGTTGAACTCAGGTGGATTCAGTTTATTAAACTCAGTCGCTTTGAACAGAGAAAAGGAAGACATAGGCTTCATCGTTACTGGCTGCACTTTTTTTTTCCTTCTCCTTTTGATGCGATAGTTGTCGAATTCTGTTGGGTTGCCAAGTTGCCCACGATCCGAGTCAGCGCCTCCATCTGTTTCTATTGGGCACTGAATTGGGCCTGGATCTGTGCCTGCAGTTGTTGTTGCTGCATCTCCGCCTGGCACTATTGGACCATGAGTTGCAATAGTCGCTCATGGTAGATTCGTTAGGTGCCGCCTCCTTGGTGCTATCCGTGCTAAGCAACGTGGCGTTGACAGCGGGGACACCCGATTTTTTTTTCATTCCTACAAAATTGAGCAAATTCGTTAGTATTCTAAAAAATATCTACGGGCTTATCTGTATGGAATGATTATTTCATGCCGCATATGTTAAAAAGTACAAATTTTGAAAAATTACAACAACATCCAAAAGAAAATATTTTCAAAAGGTTCGAGGTGTGAACCGTACTCAGATACCAACTTGTCAAGCCCGGATTTGCCGAATCGTTCGTCCTCGCTTTGACTCAAGATGAATCGATCGTCCTCGTTGGGACATGATGCCATACAAGTCTAGTTTGGGCATGTACAAGGTAAATATGTGTAATTGAAAATTCTTTGATATAAAAGTTGAAATTAAATAGTACAAAGAGTTGAAGACGCTTTATAGGAAGAAATAAGCTTTTTATTGATAAAACCTGCAACGTATACGCAAGATCATTTTTATATTACATATGCCGTTACGGCTACATTCTTTGAAACACAAAAGAAAAACTTTCGACAAGTTGCCATGAAATAATCCTTATCGTTCCATACATTAATGCTTCTTTTTACATTTGAACAAAAAAACTTCGATCTGAATTGGGCTTCAAAATAGGAGAGCTTTGAGCCGCCTCCCATTCTTCAGCTTTAGCTTACTCTCGTGCTTCCGCTGCACGCTCGTCACCTGGAGTGTTGGGGGGTATCACACTTGTCTAGTGAGCGGAACAAACCCACTGATCTAACCGACACTGCTTATTAACGATTTCAAGCATTCGAAGTAATCTTTCTATTTAGAACTAAATGAGCTACAGTTCATATCGAAGACATAGTTTAAATCAGTAAACAATATAACCATTTTCAATGAATCTTACCACGGCCGTGCTCCTTTCTGCATAAAACAGATATAAAACCACTTGCACAAGACATTAGGTGAGCATATTATTATCTTATATGTGGTCATTGGTGTTATGACACTAAGAGGGACAATTCTCAATGGCATTGCGACCCCTACAGTCCAAATTGTGAGCCTAACTAGGGATCCCACAATTCCTCGTGCAAAGCACGAATCTCAAATTCCCCTAGGTCGATTCGGTCTCGACGCACCCGAATACTGCATCGAGGAAAAACAATACCTTGTGTACAAGTTGTCCATGACCATGCAATTGTGTGAACAGTTTAAGCTAGGCAACATAATGCATGACACAAACAGAGTTCTGTAGTAAGGATCTATGTCTCACGCAACAATTCATCATTTTTTCTCAAAGTCATATGTTCGATTTGGCGACTCATAAGTACCAAATACTTCGAGACACCGTACCACAAATCGATGTTTCAATATCCTTTCTTTCAATAGTTTTTCGGTTTTGAACCAAACTGCTCGCCATGATGCGAGACGCAAAATTAATATCTCTAGGCCTATTTATCCTAGTTACGTTACAGTTATCCCATGTTCTTTATCTTAGTACAGTATATATATATATATATATATATATATATATATATATATATATATATATATATATATATATATATATCCATCATTATCGAATTGAACGTTGGACTTGGAATTTTGTTGGCGGGAAGGAGTAGAAAAGAAGGGGCCGAACCACCCACCTAAAAGAAATACGCCGAGAGTAGAAAAACGCTTTACGACGATCAAACGTCAGTTACATGAACTCCTGCAATGGTACAAACATCATATTAGAATTCCTCCTTTAATTATTTTCCTTCGAAATTTCCAAAGGCGCATTTAGAAATCGTTGCGAAAGCATACTTATCAAACCCAAGCATCAAAACATCCAGAAAATCAACAAAACCAAAAAAACTAATAGCAGATCGGTCCCGTCACTCGTATTAGAGCTCATTCGCCAAGACACAGTCTGTTGAATCTAGGACTTATTCCGACAGAAGCCGATCCATTAGTTGGAACGGTTCTCATATCATTCATCCAAATCGATTTTATTGATGCTCAAAGGTTTTTCTATACCAAACTCGTTGCTGAGTCAGACTAGCCATCTATGTTTCCGACCGTATCTGACTTTCCACGAGCCTATTACATAGTGCTTCGTGTAACCACCACTTTTCTAAAATGAGGATAATTTTGAACTTTTGTAAAATTGGCCAATTAATAATAGGATTTAAATCATGTTAGTGATTTTTGGTAATTTTTAATTAATTTAATACTATTTAATATGGTGCCTTGTGATTTTGGTATTTTACTAGTGTAACCCTAGAACTACTTTGCCTAGAGACTAACCATGACCATGGGGACCTAACGATGTGATTAGAATGACTAATTACCACGTTTTAGGTCTAGGGTATTTTGGTCATTTGGTGACTATTGAATTAACTGGGATTTTGATTAATTGATAATGTGCTAAGTGTTAATTAGGCCTTAACCTAGAATTGTCCTAATCTAAATATTATCCATGAGCCTCGATATTAGATTAGAAGTTTCCATCATGACAAGGTTAGGAATATCTAGATATTAAGTTGAGGTTAGATATTTGTTAAGGATAGATATTTTAGCTTAGGCCTTTAGCTTAAGGCCTAGAATTACACTTGCAGAGGCCTTTAATAACAACTAGAAACTAACCCTAACCCTAAAATAAACCCTAGACAGCCAAGAGGCAGCCGCCCTCTATAAGAATACCTCTCCATTCATTCTTGCCTCCTTTTCATAGCCTTATAAAAACCCTAATTTGTGTTCTTCCCTAAATCACCCCATTTTCTTCAAATTGTCTCCAAATTGAGCCTACAGTAGAGGAGACCATTGGTGGATAGCTAGCAAGGATTTAAGGCAATTAGACCATTGCAAGTTGGGAGAAGGATCTCATTCTTAGGATTTTTAATTGAGATCTAACTTTCAATAGTTAATGGCCTCTAAACCCATTAATATTCTGATTTCTCTTCATAGATGCATTCATTTAGGGTCCCCCTTTGTAACGCCCCAAAACCAGAATACTGGAGAGCGGGGGCTTACATAGCCAGCTACGTATATTGAAATGGAATCCACCTCGCTATACGGTCATGGCTGTCTAGATACATGAGGGTTTAACTACAAGCCATCAGTCTCTTATGGTCATGAACAAGCCTATTGTCTCAATCTCAAGCAAGTAAAAGCAATTACAAGATGTTAGAGCATCAAATATACAATAGTAAGGCATCCCATACATTACATATTTGGATGATCATGAAGCTAGTAGTCACGATCTGCTACCCAAATTGTTGGGCCGGGCCGAGTCATGTCCAGCCTACGCTTGAGATAAAACGTAGTAAGCTGTTCTAAAGACAAACACGATAAGACCAAAGTGTGATAACAGTTCTATATGTAATAATGAGTCAGAAATGTTCCAAACACAAAAGTTATCTTGTATATAAATATGTTTCGAGTACAAGTCCAAAAATATAAAACTGGATACAGGTCCAGTTACAAAATATGTAGTCTAAAACATGACTACTCTCAAAGTCCCGATCAACTACACAAACTAGACGAGTTTTTCTGCAGGTACATCCTCGTAAAGTAAAGCCTGATCCTCAGCAGCAACTCCATAATAGGAATCGCATAGCAACTCCTCCTCGGTAAGTATACCTACAATATTATCATGTTAGGACGGGAGCAAGTACTGATTCTAACAAATAAATATACGAAACATGAAATGAACAGAAGTGTAATAAACTGGAATCATGGCATATCATGGTCTAATTTGTTTTTTTAGATATGGAAACATATGTTTGTTTAAAATTTAAAACCGTAGCATGTACGTGATCGGTCAATAGGTAAATAGGATAGACAGTGGTACATATCAATTTTTCTAGAATACACATATGTGTACGAACAGCATCGGTGTATATCCATACACAAATACGGGATCAGACCTACGACAAAGTTACATATAGAATATTACCGTGTGCGGTAAAGACATACGGAGAAGGGGAAATGATCACGTACTCTACTAACAGTTTTTCTTTAACCCGATTTATAACATGTGGGTGATACGAGAACAGTATGAAGCATGGTGGATACTGAGAGTAGTATGAAGCATATGAGAACATGGTGATATATGACTTGTAGTTTAGACACTAACATGGTTTATACACAATTCATTATATGCTGTAAAAAAAGTTTGTAGAGGTACTTGCCTCTAGCAAAGCAAGGTAGTAAAAGAAATGCTATAGATGTCTGGTGTCTCGTCACTGTAAAAATAATACATAAACTTAGTTTTATACTAAGTTAAACACTAAGATACTAGTTGTGCGACACGACTTTCTGACTGGACCCCTAGCCAAATGATGACTTTAGCATAGGAGACCAATGTGGGATGACACAATACCTAAAATAACTTTCTAGGGCCTTTACCCTATGGTAAGGTGAGGTCCAATACTACAATATCCCAAAATCACACAATACATCGCAAGCCGTATTTAATCAATAATTAAATCAGGTTGTACACTTTGTTCCAACAATTTCTAAGATAGACAAAAAGCTCAATTGTACATAAAATAAAGTACCAAAATGATTCTTGTTAATTAAAGAAATTTATACTAATTTTTTTGGAATTTACAAACCCTCATAGATATTTATTAAAAATTATTAAACATAAGTACTCTGAAAATGAGTTATGTTTTCCTATTTTCATAAAATGCCAAAATTACTTATTAAATGCTAATTATACTAAATTATCTAAATTAACATAGTATTTAAATACAATTCTTTCAAGATTTTTAAAGTAGTTAATAAATATATAAAAATTCAAAAACAACAAGTAACAATTTCTGGAAAATAATTAATTAATTATTTAATATTTTGTCCACGTATTCGAAATTGAACTGAAGTCCAGATACGGGACCCAAAGCCACGAATCAAGTCCGATATGACTCATACAGGCCTTGAATGTATTTAGACATATTGGTTCCAAAAATCCATGCTACGTTTGGACACCAAATGGCCATGATTAATAAAATATAGTAATTCAAATATATACATAAAGTATTTTAATAATAATATATTTTAAAGTGGTAAAATATACAAGTCATAAAATTATATAATAAAATAACTTATGAATTTACACATAATGACATTTTGCACAAAATTGTATTTGAAATATATATAGAGATACAACATATATATATATATATATATATATTTTTTTTTTTTTAACATATATATATATATATATATATACATATATATATATATATATATATATACATATATATATATATATATATATACATATATATATATATATATATATATATATATATATATATGATATCTCTCGCTCTCTCTCCCTGTAGAGAGCGCCGCGCCCCCTGAACCCTAATCCACCGATTTTGGCTACAAGTCATAAAATTATATAATAAAATAACTTATGAATTTACACATAATGACATTTTGCACAAAATTGTATTTGAAATATATATACAGATACAACAAATATATATATATATATATATATATATATATATATATATATATATATATATATATATATATATATATATATATATATATATATATATATGATATCTCTCGCTCTCTCTCCCTGTAGAGAGCGCCGCGCCCCCTGAACCCTAATCCACCGATTTTGGCTTGGCCTTTGGCCGGGCCGGTTTCCTCCCCCTGCGAATGGATCACTTGACCTTCGTGGTTCCATTTGACGGTTTCATGGCGGCAAAAACCTTCGCTCAGGTGGTTGGATCTCCATTGGAGGCCGCATCCATCTCTATTCGACCTCCCTCCTTTTCAAGGGGGGTTCCGGTGATCTCCTTCTCGGAGGAAGATGAACAGATCCTTATTCAGCCGTTTCGGTTTGCGTTGATTGGGAAGTTCTCCCATGCCCGCCCTCCTATCGACGTGATTAGGAAGTGCTTCATGGGCTTCCAATTCGCCGGAGAAGTGCAGGTTGGGGTGATCGACCCCAAACATATTGTTATTCGTCCTTCTCTTGAGATTGATTTTTTACGTCTGAGGGCGCGTGAGATCTGGTATGTTGCTAAAGCTCCTATGCGTATTTTTCGATGGTCAAAAGATTTCTGTGCTTCCCAAGAATCTCCCCTGGTTCCCACATGAGTTTCTTTGCCTGGACTTCCCCATCAACTCTTTGCGAAGAATGCTCTTTTTTCGATTGTCCTAGGTATCGGGACTCCTCTCAAGCTTGATAAAGCTACTGAAGAATTTTCTCGTCCTAGTACTGCTCGTGTTTTCGTGGAGGTGGGCGCGAGTAAAACCCTTCCCCCGTTTGTCCGTATCAATCTGCCTAGTGGCCGAAACTTTCTGCAGAAAATTGAATATGAATCCTCTCCGAAATTCTGCTCTGTGTGCAAGCATCAAGGACATATACGTGAGCATTGTAAAGCTTACTCGGCCAATACTGGGAATCCTCCTCCGCTCAAACAGAAAGAAGTTATGATTGAACCGACCCCTAATAACCCTTCAGTGGGGACCACCATCATTGAACAAGGTGAACCTTCTAATCAATTCATGTCAGTGGTTGACATGGCCATTAATGACCAACTGCCAGCAGTTGATCGATTAGCTTCTTGGATATTACTACACATCCCGATGAAAATGCTCCAAATATTCCCGCAGCCATTACTCCTCCCGTCAATACACTGCACTTGGCGTCACTTCATACTTCACCTCAATCTCCTCCAAACCCGAACACCATCATCCCTCCTTCCCCTAGTTCAGCTGTCCCTCCTCCCCCTAGTCTGGCTGTCCCTCCTTCGACTCTTGAAGAAGGCGAAATACTTTCATGGGCGGACGAAGTTGACACTGAGGATCATCGCAACCTTGCTCATCAGGCCTCTGAAGTAGGTGAGGAACCTATTACTGCTTCGGTCGCGGGAGAGACTGTGGCAGCGCCTACTCAACCGGCGGGAGAGACTGTGGCAGAGCCTATTACTGCTTCGGACCTTCCTTCCTCGGCGGGAGAGATTGCGGCTGGGCCTTCTACTCTTCCGAACCATCCTCCATCGACTGATACGACTGATGACAGAGCTTCTCGTCCCCCAGTCATCCCAGGAAGTCACAAGAAAAAGAAAGTTCCCCCACCACCTGTCCATTGCAACCTCCGATCAACAGCTAAGCTCACACAAACTCCTCCCCCACCATCCTCCTCTAATGCTTAAAATCCTTTGTTGGAACATAAGGGGTATTGCTGATCCAATGGCTCTTAAAGATTGAAGTCTCTGTGTAGAACTAATAAAGTCTCTCTTGTGATTATAGTTGAACCTAAGGTCCACTATGATAAGTTGTTAAACTATCAACTTAAGCTGGGCTTTCAATGCTCCTTCTCTAATGACCGAGGAAATATTTGGATTATGGCTAGGCATGATATAGAGTTGCAGGTTATTAACTCCTTTGATCAATGCCTCACAGTGTCGATTTCTTCCTCTCTATTACCAGCTGTTGTGTCTTTGACTGCAGTCCATGGGAATAATAATAAAGAAGGGCGCTGCTTCCTTTGGGATCATTTACTCATGATTCGTTCTAGATGGTCTAGTCCGTGGCTTGTTGCGGGCGATTTTAATGCCATTACCCATCAAGAAGAGAAGTTTGGTGGGTTACCTCCTTGCAGTGTTTCTATGAAAGAATTCTCGGCATTTCAAATTGCGGTGGGACTTTCGGAAGTGCCTTATACTGGCAATTGTTTTACCTGGGTTGATCGACAGTATGGCTCTCCTAAACAGGGATCTCGTTTGGATAGGGTCTTGATTGATCCTAAATGGCTGGAATGGGCTCCGTTATCGATGGTCTCCCATTTGAATAGATCTGAGTCAGATCACGCTCCTATATTGCTATCTTTAGAGAGTGAGAAGCCTAATACTCCTCGTCCTTTCCGTTTTCTGCACTTTTGGAAAGACCACGATTCATTCTTGCCTACTGTGGAGTTAGCTTGGCGTTCGGTTGATCATGTTAACAGTATGGTACGGGTAGGTCTTCGCCTTGCTGCTACTAGGAAGGCATTATCGGCTTGGAGTAGAGCTACTTTTGGGGATATATTTCAGGAAGTTAAGAAGGCTGAAGACAATGTGACTTCTCTTGAGGCTGCTTGTGAGATGGATCCATCGCTTCGTCCTCAGTGGCTGCTTGCTAGAGCCCATTTGAAGCAGCATTTACGTATTGAAGATGCATACTGGAAACAAAAAGCTAGGGTGAAATGGGATGAGGCCGGAGATAAAAATACGAAGTTCTATCACTCTTGTGTTTCTTCTAAGAGGAATCGCTTGCATATTCATCATCTACTCTCTGCGGATGGTCGATCTCTTTCTAATCTGGTTGATATTCAACAGGAGGCCAATGAGTATTACAGTAAGATTTTTACTCCTTCTCACTTCTCTATTGATGATGCTTATTTTGCTCATATTCCTAGCATTATTACTCAAGAAGACAATGACATTCTGGTTGCTAAACCTTCTATGGAGGAAGTACTTGCTACTGTCAAATGCATGGATCACAATAACACTGCGGGTCCTGATGGGTTCTCGGGTTTATTCTTTATTGCATGCTGGCCTATAATTTGTGAGGATATCCTAGAAGCTATTAATTTATTTATGGATGGCTTTGCTTTGCCTAGATCTTTTATGAGTACTCATTTACTTTCTATCCCCAAAATTAAACATCCCAAATCACTCAAGGACTATCGACCTATTAGCCTTTGTAATTTTGTGAACAAAATTATTTCAAAATTATTGGCTAGACGGTTGATAGATATTCTTCCTCGTATCATTTCTCATGAACAAAGTGGTTTTGTTCGGGGTCGGGAGATTGTGGATAATATCGTCCTTGCATAGGAGATAATCTCTGAACTGGATCATAAACACTGGGGTGGAGATATGGCGATCAAATTGGATATGAGTAAAGCCTATGATCGGGTGAGTTGGGCTTTCCTTCTTAGGGTTATGAAGCAGTTTGGTTTCTCTAATGAATGGTGTACGCTCATTCTACACCTAGTGGATAATATATGGTTCTCGACCTTGATCAATGGTCGCTCATCTGGTTTCTTTCATAGCCAGTGTGGTATACGGTAAGGGGACCCCATATCTCCAGCTCTATTTATTATTGCTGCTAAAGCTTTGAGCCGTCACCTTATTCATCTACAGCAATCTACTGGATTTACTGGCTATTACTCACCTAGGGGATGTCCAAGAATCTCTCATCTTGCCTATGCGGATGATCTTCTTTTATTTTCTGGTGCTGACAAACGATCTATACAACTTTTTATGGGGGTTATTCAGGATTATGAAGCTAACTCGGGTCAGCGAGTTAATGTTTCTAAGTCTTCTATGATTATTTCTGAGAAAGTGCCTGCTGTTCGTGCACAGGAAATACAACATATTACTGGCTTTCAGTTGAAGTATGGCTCTATTGCATACCTGGGTTGTCCTATATCGATTGGCAGAAGGAATGCTGGCATGTATGATGAACTTATTGACAAAATCCGTTCTCGCATTTCTGGCTGGAATAACAAGATTCTTTCATATGGTGGGAGACTTGTTCTTATTAAGTCTATCCTTACTTCTATTCCAGTCCACTGCTTATCTGCGAGTAACCCTCCAATGTCTATTTTGAATCGAATAGAAAGCTTGCTGGATGGCTTCCTATGGGGTTCGAAGGATGGTTTACCTAAACGGTCATGGCTATGCTGGGATCGGGTTGCTAGGCCTATTCCTGAGGGTGGCTTGGGCGTCCGTCGATTGTCTGATGTCATGGATGCTATGACAGTTAAACTGTGGTGGAAAATTCGATCGACTGATTCTCTTTGGGCCACTTTCTTCAAAGCAAAATATTGTTCTTATTCCCATCCATCCGATGTTGAGATCACGTCAGCGGCTTCTCATGTTTGGAAGAGACTGATTAGGGGTCGGGAGCTCAGTGATGCTCTGATTGAGGAGGATGATATGGGTTCTTGTACGTGGGTGCTACAACAATCAGGCAAATTTTCTATCTCTTCGGCATGGAACCATGTTCGAGTCCAATTTCCTCAACAAGCTCATTTTAAATTTTCTTGGAACTCTTGCATGCCATCTAAATGGTCCATCTTGCTTTGGCGTATCCTATTTAACAAGCTCTCTACTGATGATAATATTGTTAAATTGGGTTTCTCTCTGGCGTCGGCTTGCCATTGTTGTTCGGAGAGGCAATCAAAATCTATCTCTCATGTTTTCAGTCAAGGGGACTTGGCTCTTGAGGTTTGGCAATATTTTCAAAGTAAAACTAGTGCTCGAGTTCGGGATAATCGTTTGGATATCTTGCACCGTCTGCAGAACTGGTGGCGTCGTCGACAAAAACACATCAAACAAATTATTGTCAGTGCCATTGTTGGGTTCTTTGAAAAGTCGAAATAAATGGAGATATGAAGCTTATGTTTACTCTGCAGACCAGGTTATTGCTGAAGTTAGAAGACAAGTGAAGAAGGCTATGATTAGATGTACTCACACTACTATCCCCGAACTATAAGTCTTGTACTAGTTGTCTTTGATATGAATAAAATGTGAGTTTAAAAAATATATATATATATATATATATATATATAGATATATATATATATATATATATATATATATATATATATATATATATATATATATTTTGTTATATATATATATATATATATTTATATATATATATATATATATATATATATATATATATATATATATATATATATATATACTTAATATAACATATATATATACATATATAAATACAATACATATTATATATATAACAGTATATATAATAATGTATATATATATATAAATACATATACATATACATATACATATAAACTATATATATATATGTAAATACATATATACATATATATATAAATACATATATACATATATATATAATAAACAAATAAAAATAAAACAAAACAAAAGAAAAACAAAAAGGGGGCTCAAACTCGGCCTGCTGGGACAGGGGGTGGGTTGAGCGCCACTCGGCTGACCAGGGGGCCAGCTCGAGCTTGCTGGTCGGGTTAGGGTTTGGGTTAATTATATTGTGAAATAGAGTAACGGGTTGGAAAACAAACCAAACCCGATAACCAAACCCATTAGCCCAAGTTCTGTGTCTTCGTGTCCTGACAGTTAGGGACACGAAGACACACGAGGCCTGTGTCCAAAGCTTGTACCACACACACGACACGAGTTTCTCGTGTCCGAGCACATCAATGGACTCCTCGTGTCTAGGCGAGCCCAGTGACATAAATACTAGACACTGAACGACACGAGGGGTAAAATGACACGTACGTGTCTGATGGGCAGTGGCCGTCGAGGGTGCTACACGGTGGAGGAGGCGTCGGGGTCGTCGGAGGAAAATGGCACTGAGGTCGTCACGTCGAGGCGCGTCGATCGGTGGTGGTTGGAGGTGGTGGCGTGGCCTGTAGGGGTGGCGTTCCTAGATCTAGGGTTCTGGCGAGCTCGTCGGGGAAGAAATATGGTAGGACGGTGGCTAGGGTGGTCGGAGTGGTGTCTAGGGTTATGGTTTAGGTCGGGGTCTATTTATAGGGTCGAATGGCGGTGGAATTAGGGTTAGGGTTATAGGAAATTAGGGTTTTAGGTCGGTCGCCGGTCGTCGGTCGTCGGTGAGGTCGTGGGGGTGACGGGTGTTTTACGGTTAGGTCCCCCAAGTTTGGGATTTTACAAACTAACCCTACCGCCTTAGCAAAATGCAAAACCTAATTTGTAAAACCTATCCCGCAGTGTTCTGTGCAAATTCTAATTTGCACAGACAATGCAAAAATTACAAACCGACTTAAATAATCTAATAAATTACAAACTGATATAATAACAATTTAAATAATTGCAAAATAATATTTTTAGCTTTAAAAATTCTAGAAAATTTCTAATAATTATAATAATTTATTTTAAAGATATAAATGCTATTTAAAATTATAAAAATAATATTTTAAAATCTAGGGGCTTACAAATCTTCCCTTCCTTGAAAAATTTTGTCCTCGAAATTCATAAGGATAGAAGACTCTACAAACATTTAATATAGCAAGAAATGCAAACAAATGACTAAGGCTACTATTAACTAACCTCTAAGGTATCAAGCGGAACGGTTGGTTCCCTCGCGGCTGTTGGGTTAATTATATTGTGAAATAGAGTAACGGGTTGGAAAATAAACCAAACCCGATAACCAGACCCATTAGCCCAAGTTCTGTGTCTTCGTGTCCTGACAATCAGGGACACGAAGACACACGAGTCCTGTGTCCAAGGCGTGCACCACACACACGACACGAGTTTCTCGTATCCGAGCACATAAATGGACTCCTCGTTTCTAGGCGAGTCCAGTGACACAAATACGAGACACTGAACGACACGATGGGTGAAATGACATGTACGTGTCCGATGGGCAGTGGCCGTCGAGGGTGTACACGGCAGAGGAGGCGTCGGGGTCGTCGGAAGAAAATGGCGCTGAGGTCGTCATGTCGAGACGCGTCGATTGGTGGTGGGTGGAGGTGGTGGCGTGGCCTGTAGGGGTGGCGCTCCTAGATCTAGGGTTCCGACGAGCTCGTCGGGGAAGAAATAGGATAGGGTGGCTAGGGTGGTCGGAGTGGTGTCTAGGGTTACGGTTTAGGTCGGGTCTATTTATAGGGTCGAATGGCGGTAGGAATTAGGGTTAGGGTTACGGAAATTAGGGTTTTAGGTCGGCCGCCGGTCGTCGGTCGTCGGTGAGGTCGTGGGGGGGTGACGGGTGTTTTACGGTTAGGTTCCCCAAGTTTGGGGTTTTACAAACTAACCCTACCGCCTTAGCAAAATACAAAACCTAATTTACAAAACCTATCCCGCAGTGTTCTGTGCAAATTCTAATTTGCACAGACAATGCAAAATTGCAAACCGACTTTAAAACAATCTAATAAATTACAAACTGATATAAAAATAATTTAAATAATTGCAAAATGATATTTTTAGCTTAAAAATCATTTAAAAAATTATTTAAAAATTCTAGAAAATTTCTAATAATTATAATAATTTATTTTAAAGATATAAATGCTATTTAAAATTATAAAAAATAATATTTTAAAATCTAGGGGCTTATACTAGTCATACAAAATGTGAAGACTAGCAAGAGTTTTAGTCATACATGGTCAACCCTAGGATTCGTCAATCATGTTACAGCCCGTAGGCAGACAGTAAGTAAAGTGCAATCGAGCTAACACGTGCTCGTCGACTAAACGCCTCAAAAGAATATTTTTACAATAGAGTGGGAGAGCAAAAGGGAAACCCACTCGTTGCCTTGGTTACGCCTGGTGGTCACCATCTGGCTGGAAGGTAGGGAGATCCTCTGGAACTGCTCCGGTATCTAGCCACACAAAACCAGCTGGGTCAGATCCCAGAAAGAGCAAGTGCCACAAGGAGGCTTCACTTAAGAACTAAAACCAGCAATTAGCACAAAATATAATTATATAATAAAGGACTAGTAATACATAAAATCACGATGATATAAGATGAGATAACCATAGACTATTCAGATAACCGAGTTACAACCCTTAAACCAAACAAGGACCGGGGTTATAATCCTTCGTCTGAACGGAACTTGTTTCCCACCATTTATCTATAAAGTAAAGCACAAGCAATCAGGTCATGTTACAATATTGTACAGGATCAGGACCAGACTAGACTGGGTTAGACTCCATCCAATCACGGCCAAGCAATAAGTACGGCTTGATACTTTAACTAACTAGGGTTATCACAGGCCTAGTTACTAGCAAGACAATGAGATATTCCAACAGCCACAAGCCATACAGACCATCCAGGTTATCCAGTTCGAATATCCGTCATAAAGGGTGCAACACATGACAGTGTGCTGGAAATGCCCTACTCGTCGGCAGGCTACAAGTCCACTTGTTCGCCCAGATAACGGGATTGTCTGTAGCTGGGAAATCTCTTCAGGATTATTCTAGTTATTAGCCTTAGTTAATTTCAGTAGGTACCCCTGACCGTGGTACTCAGGGGTCCCCGTCCTAGACATGATGCAAGACCATACTAGTTCATTTCTACAAGCACAATCGTCCATGGTGTCCAGGCCATTCATTCTTATCATGTCATGCTAGCCGTCGCAACAGTATATCAGATATATCATGTCAGGATTATTTATCAAGAGTGTACCATGACGGGCCACTATCATGTCATGTTACTTGTCAAGAGTGCACCACGACGGGTCACTATCGTGTCCTGGAACATATTCAGAATTAACATGGTACAAGCATTCTATTAAGAGACCCAAGTTACACAGAGAGTCATGAGACAAAAGCATAAATGTAACAGCTCAACATGGTAAAAGGAGTGCACGGCTATGGAAAAAGCCATGCGACTAAGTAGGACGGGCTCATGCGGCTCGGAAGGGGGAGCAGGCTCATGCGGCCAAGTGGAGATCGGGCTCATGCGGCCAAGGGAGATCGGGCTCATGCGGCCAAGGAAGACCGGGCTCATGCGGCTCGGGAGGTCGGGCTCATGCGGCTCGGCTAGAAGAAGCCATACAGCAAGAAGGGGACAGGCTCATGCGGCTGAGGAAAAGGGCACATGCGGTTAAGGACAGCAGGCTTATACGGCAGGGGCTCATGCGGCTGGGGGTTAACTTGAGTCATGCGGGTGAAGGCCATGAGGCTAAAGGGGACTTGCCGCATGAAAAACCATACGACTGAGTCGAGCAAGGTCATGCGGTCAAGCACTGTTCTTCTTCTCCACTGTTCCGAGAAGAAGAACCACGAAGCCATTGCTTCCAAGTTCCATACTCCTTCATCTAAGGTCAGAATCGAACTTCTATAGGTCAAAATGGGGCAGAAAGAAATTTTCTACAACATGGAACCATCAAAACTTAAAATAACAAGGTTTAATAGATCAAAACCCAAGAAATTCGAAAATACAACAAGCTTAGATCTACATTAAATGAGCCATGGAAATTAAAAATGCTAAGTACTAAAGTGTCTTAGAATCTCATGAGAAGAAAATGAACAACAAAACTTGAGTTCCTCCATGAAGCAAGATGCATTTGTCGGTAGGAGAGGGGGTAGGTGGAGCTCTATGCCAGGAAGGAAGAAGAAGGAGGAGTAAATGCTGAGTTATGAGGAGAGAAAAATAGGTGGGATATAAATGGGGTTAATGGTGGGGGTAGGTAGGGTTGGTTCACATGCAAGAAAAAACCGAACCAAGCAATGAAATGCTAAAATAAACCATGCAATGAAACATGCAATATGAGTCAAAATATACGTACATGTATACCAAAATACGTAATACGAACTACGGACGTTACAACTCTACCCACCTTAAAAGAATTCTATCCTCGGAATTTAATCAAGAGGCTAGAGAGACAAGGACAAGCTATACTAATCACAAGCAAGTTATAACTAGCAATCAATCAAGCAATCATTCATGCAAGCAAGGAAGCTGAGGGTATAAGGCATAAGAAGGACATTATACCTTACGAGTCAAACATGTCAGGATATCGCGATCGGATATCATCCTCACGTTCCCACGTTGACTCACCTAGAGAGTGATGACCCCAAGCAACGGACTAAACTAATAGTCTTGTTCTTGAGTATCTTATCTCTCCGGTCCAATATGGATACGGGCCTCTCCTCATACGAAAGGTTGGTACCAACAACCAATTCGAATATCAAGGACATGAGTCGGATCTGGGATATATCATCGCAATTGGGATACATGGAAGACATCATGCACCTCACGCAACAACGGCGAAAGAGCGAGACGATAGGACATATCTTCTACTCGCTCTAGAATGTCGAATGGCCCGATATACCTAGGACTAAGCTTGCCCCGTACGTCGAAATGAATGACGCCACGGGTAGGCGATATCCTAAGGAATACATGGTCGCCGACAGAAAATTTAAGGGGACGCCGGTGAGAATCGGCCCAATGGCGCTGGCGATCTTATGCAACTTAAAGATGATCTCTGACTTGTCTGACCACCTCAATAGTCTGGTTACCATCTCGACACCAAGCATTTGCCTCTCGCCGATATCATCCTAAGCTAAAGGAGATCTGCACTTCCTACTATACAGTGCCTCGAACGGTGCCATCTGGATACTGGCTTGGAAACCGTTGTTGTACGAGAACTCCACTAGGTGCAGGTAATCCTCCCACGAACCACCGAAGTCGTGGGTACAAGATCTCAATATCTTCCAAGGTTCGTATGGTACGCTCAGACTGAGCATCTGTCTGCGGATGATAAGCTGAGCTGAACTGGAGGGTGTTCCCAAATCTCTTGTAAACTACACCAAAAGTGCGACATAAATCTTGAATCTTGTCCGAGGTAATAGTGACTGGAATACCGTAAAATCTAAAAATCTGCCTGAGGTATATTTCTGCTAGCTGAGACATCGACTGACCAACTCTGAATGGAAAAAGTGAGCCACCTTCGTGAGCCTGTCCATAATAACCCAAATAGCATCTCTACCAGCCGGGGACCTAGGTAATTCAGTCACAAAATCTATGGTATATGCTCCCACTTCCACTCTGGAATCGACAAGGGCTGAAGAAGTCCAGCTGGCCTCTGATGTTCAGCTTTAACTTGTTGGCAAACCAAACACCGAAGACAAACCGGGCTATCTCCCTCTTCATGTCATTCCACCAAAAGTGCTGACGGATATCACGGTACATCTTCGTGCCACCGGGATGAATGAATACTGAACTGTGAGCTTCTGCCATGATCTCCTGTCTGATATCACCTCTAGGTACATAGACGCCTCCCATGTCGAAGTGTACCATCCTCATGGATAAATAACTCTGGTCTTCGTCCTGCCTCACACTCTGCTCTGAGTCGCTGAAGCTTGGAATCTGTTGACTGTGCCATCCGGATCCTCTCGACTATAGTGGACTGAACTTGCATGCTGGCCATCAATGCCACATTGGTAGTAAGGATAACCTCTATTCCCATCTTATGAAGATCTGCAAATAACTCTGGTTGCGCTGTTAGAAAATAAACTCCGGCTCTTCTGCTCAATGCATCTACAACAACATTGGCCCTCCCAGCATGATACTGTAGGTTGACATCATAATCCACAAGTAGCTCTAGCCACCTCCTGACTCATGTTAAGATCCTTCTGGGTAAATACATACTTCAGGCTCTTGTGGTCGGTAAAAATCTTCATCCTATCTCCGTACAAGTAGTGCCTCCACAACTTAAGTAAAACTACTACTACTGCCAGCTCCAAGTCATGGGTTGGATAATTCATCTCATGATCACAAAGTTGGCATGACGCATAAGCTATTACCTTCCCATGATGCATCAAAACACATCCTAAACCTCTGTCTGAAGCATCACAATATACTGAAAATCCTCGGTCCTATCTGAACGTGAGAATGGGTGTCGTCATCAAGCCTCACTTCAACTTCTCAAAAGATTCCTGACACTCGGTCATCCAAACAAACTGTACATCCTTGCGGGTCAACGGGGTCATAGGTGCTGAATTCGAGCAAAATCTAAAGAAATCCGGTAATAGCCGGCCAAGCCAAGAAAATTGCAACTTCTATAACTGTGCTGGATACTGGCCATGTCTCAATAGCCACGATCTTTTGGGGATCTACTTATACTCCTCCTCTGGTGATAATATGACCCATGTATGAAATGCGATCGAGCCAAAACTCGCATTTACTGAACTTCGCGTACAACTGGTACTCTCTAAGAATCTGGAGGACAACTCTGAGATGCTGCTATGCTCCGCTACACTCTTGCTGTAGACCAGGATGTCATCTATAAACATAATCACGAACTGATCCAAGTAAGGCATGAAGATACGATTCACGAGGTCCATGAATACAACTGGTACATTGGTTGCTCCAAATGGCATAACAAGGAACTCCCAATGCCCATATTTAGATCTAAAAGCTGTCTTCAGGATGTCCTGCTCGCTGACTCTGATCTGATGGTATCCTGACCGCAAGTCAATCTTCGAGAATACTGCTGCCCCCTTGAGTTGATCAAACAAGTCATCTATCCTCGGGAGAGGGTATCTGTTCTTGATTGTCACTGAATTCAAGGCACGATAATCTACACATAATCTGGACGTACCATCCTTCTTTTTCACAAGAAGCATCGGGGCTCCCCAAGGCGATGCACTTGCACGAATGAATCCCTTGGTCCTGAGTTCTTCAATCATCTTGTACAATATCTTCAACTCTGACGGCGCCATCGTATAGACTCTCTCCGACACTGGGGCTGATCCTGGGATCAAGTCGATGGTAAACTCGATCTCTCGCTCTGGCGATTCCTGGAAGCTATTCTAGGAAAACATATAAAACTCTCGACTATGACTATCCTGGGTAACTGTACTACTGCTACTACCATCCGCAATACCGGAGGAGAAGGTTCAACTTTGCCTCGGAAAAGGAAAACTCTGGCTCCTGGAATACTAAAAAAACCCTGCCAATATGGCAGTCTATCCTCGCATACTGGTTCTTTAACCAATCTATCCCTAAGACCACATCATAATCGGCCATCGGGAACTCTATCAATCTAGCGGGGAACTCTCTACCACTAACCACGATCCGACACGAGAAAACACTCTATCTACTCCCACAAGACCGTTACCAGTAAGTATATGAGCCTTACTGATAATGACTCGGGCTCCAGTCCTATCCGTGTCACGAATCGTGCAGACATAAATGAATGCGATGCACCAGAATCAAATAACACTGAAGCCGGAAAGGAGTTGACGAGAATAGTACCTGCCACTACCTCACCTGGAGCCAATCCTTCTTCTACGGTCATCGCCATCGCCTGACCATGTCCTCTGGGTGCGGGTCTCCTCTGCTAAAACCTCCTGTCTGCTCTGAATCAGGGCTTGGGCTTGTGCATACTGCTGGGCATTTTACAGCTGGAATACTTGGGACTGAGGCGGCAAGGGCCTCGAAAACTGTTGTTGCTGCTGGACTGGTGCTGGTCCTCTCACCGAAGGACTAGAAAAGGTCGAAGAAGATGAACTCCCCCTATTCGGGCAGGATCCTATCTTATGATCCGTTGCCCCATAAGCCAGGCACAATCCCTGCGTCTGCGACATTCTGCTACCACATGTCCTGGCTTCCCGTAATGTATGCAACCCATTGCGGAAGTCTACCTCTGCTTCTGCTGCTGGAGAAATACTGGGGTCGAATGCTGAATCGACGTCTTGAGGCCGCCTGCCTCAGGGTTCCAATGGTCAAAGTCCTGGCTGCCAGGGCTGGTGCTGAAGACTGATTCATCTGGCCGTGAGACCGCTTCCGACCTCCGGTCCTGTCCACGATCCTCTGGGAGGTATACTCGTGCCTCTTGGCTGCTCTCAATACCGCATCAAAAGTCTAATGCTCAAACTGCTCCACTGCCAATAAAATTTCTAGATGGAGCCCCTGCTGGAACCGCTGGGCTCTGTCGAACTTGGTCACTACCAAAGTGGGAGCAAACCGACTAAGTCTCGAAAACTCGACCGCATATCCGTCGACCGTCCTGCCCATCTGCTTCAAATTGGTGAACCTCATCTGTAGATCGTATCGAGCTACAACATCGAAGTACTTGGTCTGGAATCTCTCACGAAATACTGCCCATGTAACAGGTGCCACTAATCCAACAGCCTGCACCGTCCACCAGCTGCGGGCAAGATCCAATAACTGTAGGCGTACGACCGCCACCTTCTCATTCTCGGCGTCTTTGCCGCTTCTAGAATCACTTCTGTATCCTGCAGCCAAGTATCTGCGGTAATCGCATCTTCGCTGTCATCGAAGAAGGGAGGGTTCAAGCGCTTGAAGCTATTGGCTGCCTGGTTCCCTTGATGAACGCCTCTGTTCAAACATCTTGTACTGCCTGGTGCAGGGCATCGCCCCAAGATCTTGAGATGCTAGCAAAGTCCTGATGAGACCCACCAAGGTGCCATCATCGGGCTCTGCAGGCTGGACTGGCTGAACTGGCGATTCTTGACCCCAGTAGGCATGACTCTGGAGGCTACTCCTGAATATTGGGCCTGATCTCCAGGTTGCTGCTGGCCCACGGGAGGTGCTCTGCCTTGTCGATCGGTAGGACCAAAAACAATGCCGCTGAAAAGATGACACAGGGAACAATAAAGAAGGACCAGGACAGATCAAAGATACAAGCATGTGATCAGGTCAAGAACGCAAGGATTCAGAGGATTCGAGCAGAGATCAAGGGCGAGTGTGATTGATACTTCTATTCGGTAAACCCCACATATCTTGATTCACAAGACCTGTATGGGCCACCACTTAAACCATGTAACGCCCCAGAACCAGAATACTAGAGAGCTGGGGCATACATAGCCAGCTACGTATATTGAAATGGAATCCACCTCGCTATACGGTCACGGCTGTCTAGATACATGAGAGTTTAACTACAAGTCATCAGTCTCTTATGGTCATGAACAAGCCTATTGTCTCAATCTCAAGCAAGTAAAAAATTACAAGATGTTAGAGCATCAAATATACAATAGTAAGGCATCCCATACATTACATATTTGGATGATCGTGAAGCTAGTCATACAAAATGTGAAGACTAGTAAGAGTTTTAGTCATACATGATAAACCCTGGGATTCGTCAATCATGTTACAGCCCGTAGGCAGACAGTAAGTAAAGTGCAATCGAGCTAACACGTGCTCGTCGGCTAAACGCCTCAAAAGAATATTTTTACAATAGAGTGGAAAAGCAAAATGGAAACCCACTCGTTGCCTTGGTTACGCCTGGTGGTCACCATCTGGCTGGAAGGTAGAAGATCCTATGGAACTGCTCCGGTATCTGGCCATGCAAAACCAGCTGGCAGATCCTAGAAAGAGCAAGTGCCACAAGGAGGCTTCACTTAAGAACTAAAACCAGCAATTAGCACAAAATATAATTATATAATAAAGGTCTGGTAATACATAAAATCACGACGATATACGATGAGATAACCATAGGACTATTCAGATAACCGAGTTACAACCCTTAAACCAAACAAGGACCGGGATTGTAATCCTTCATCTGAACGGAACTTGGTTTCCACCATTTATCGATAAAGTAAAGCACAAACAATCAGGTCATGTTACAATCTTGTACAGGATCAGACCAGACTAGACTGGGTTAGACTCCATCCAATCAATCACGGCCAAGCAATAAGTACGGCTTGATACTTTAACTAACTAGGGTTATCACAGGCCTAGTTACTAGCAAGATGTAATGAGATATTCCAACAGCCACAAGCCTGCAGACCATCCTGGCTATCCGGACGCAAATTAGAGGTTGAATTTATGTAGGTACATTGTCCAAATAACACATGTACCCTGAAGTAGCTTGAAGGGTACAACACATGACAGTGTGCTGGAAATGTGCCCTACTTGACGGCAGGCTACAGATCCCATGATGGGGCACCCTAACAGGATTGCCTGTAGCTGGAAATTTTTCATGACTATTGGATTATTCTAGTTATTAGCCTTAGTCAATTTAAGTAGGTATCCCTGACCGTGGTACTCTGGGGTCCCTGCCCTAGACATGATGCAAGACAATACTGGTTCATGTACAAACAAAATCGTCCACGGTGTCCAGGCCATTCATTCTTGTCATGTCATGTCAGCCGTCGCAACAGCAGTCAATAGTTTCCATCATACTTGCTTGTCATGTCTTGTCATGTCATGTGATGTCATGTCATGTCAGTCACTAGCCATACCATGCCGTATACATTATCATTCCAATCATGTCAATCAATTCGTGATTATAACAAAAGTACATGGACATAACAAGGCAACGGAGTACGTCAAAGGGGCTGAAGACTCTACGTTAGGGAACCTCTATGCTAGGCCAAGGGGCCCCAAGCGTAGAGTGGCTTTATACGGGCAAGAACAAGGTGAGATAGCTCACGCGAGCAAGGTTACGCGTGAGCAAGACTCTACGTTAGCAAGCATTCTACGCGAGCGAGGCTCTACGCACGGGGCACTCTACGCTAGCGAGACTTTACGCAGCATGAGGATCTACGCGAGCGCGAGTCTATGCGAGCGGGAAGGCCCCTGCGTAGAGTTTAATTGAACTCGACGTAGATCAGACTACGCTGGCACGTACTACTGTGCGTAAAGGGGACACTACGCAGGCACGTTAAAACGTGTGCGTAAAAAGAGAAAAAAGTACTATGCTGGCACGTAAGAACGTGTGCGTAAAGGACTCATCTTCTCCCCAAGGCTGAGACATGCAGCCATGGGTCTCAAGAACTCCATCCCAGCCAAGACTTGGTGAAATCCAGCCATTCAAGAGCCAAACTTGCATAAAATCAAAATTCCTACTATATGGAACTCTATTTCGGAAACAACCAAGTTTTAGTAGATCAAAACCATGAAGGTCAAAAATGCTAAAACTTAGATCTACATGAAATGAGCCATGGAATTCAAAAATGCCAAGTACTAAAGTGTCTTAGAATCTCGTGAGGAAGACAATGGAACAATAAAACTTGAGTTCCTCCATAAAGCAAGTTGTACTTGCCTAAGCCTCTCTGGTAGGTGGAGAGAGTTAATGGAGGAAAAGAAGAAGAAGTAAATAACGAAGTGAATGAGGAGAGAGGTTGGTAGCTTATAAAGGGGAATGGTGGTAGGTAGGATTTTACATGATAAACCATACAATAAACCCAACCCAAACCAATAATAAACCAAGCCAAACCATGATGAGCCTAAAAAAGATTAAACCAAATTTAGCTAGCAAGACAAGATAAGTAAAAATACGGGACAGGATCCCGTACACGTTTACTTGGAAATACGCGTAACAAAAAACGGAGGTGACATCCATTTTGTTAATTGACAAATCTTGACCGATATAACATCTTTGGTCTTTATCAATTCAAAAATGTACCGAGATATAATAAAAAATTGTTCATAACCTGTATTCATGAAGATGTTAGATCTTATTTCTCCTCCATTGTCACTTAGCAAAATAATTACAAAAGAGAAAGCACCCCCGCAATAAATGCATAAGTAACAATCAGTGAAGAAACACACAAAAAATCTATAAAAAACATTCAACACAGGCATGGTATAAATATCACAGACAGAAATAAGATAAACAGATAATATTTGTTACAGGCAATTTATATGGAAGCAAAAATAAAGATAATGCTATAATAAAAAGCTGAACTGAATAATATGCTAAACAAAATAACTGAATAATATGCTAAACTGAATAAAACATGTCTATCAAAGAGTCATAAAGCATATCCAAATAAGAGTACTGATACTATCTTGGAATGTCGGAGCATTTCAAAGTAAACAAAAGACAAAATCATCAGTCTCAAAAGTATAAAAATAAAAAATCATCCTCATCCTCATCGTCATCTGCTGCAGTGCCAGCATGTCCAGATGGACCAGCTCCAGATGTGCCAGCTCCAGAGGTGTGTGGAGTAGCACCAGAAGTACGATACCAATCGTAAGCGTTCTTGTGCTGGAACAGAGAGTGGACCGCCTCATCATCAATGCGGTAACCAGATAGAGAAGGGTCTCTAATAAAAGAGCTAGCAAAATGACCCGTCTGTGCAAATTTGAGATCGAAATGAGTTGGCAATAGCCTGAACCGAGTCACGTCACGAAACTCATATTCCCTGGAAGTGTCAATAAGAACGTCTGCAGATCCGATAGGTGCTGATGAATACCCTCAAAGGTCATAGGGTAAGACTGAGGAGGAGCAATTGCAGTAGGAGCAGGTACAGAGGAGCAGGTACAGGAGATGTAGGAGCAGTGGCAATGCTGCGACGAGAAAGCATAAGGAACTTGGGCTCAGGGTCCAGAGCACAAGTAGATAAGTCAATGTCAAAACATTAAAAGATGCGTGGAATAAGCATCGCATAAGAGAGGTCGCGGTCTCTTCCGCGACATTTATCCATCATCTGAATGATAGTCTTAGGGGCAAAAAAAGGAATTCCCTTAAGAATGTGATATATGGCAGAGAGTTCGAGTACAGTGACATCATCTTTTGAAGTAGATTTGGAAGTATAGTGGAATAGATGATGCGATGTAACTCGTAGTTAAACAAGTTCAAGTTATTGGCCTTGAACTTTCCAGGACGAGCACGTGCGGGTACACAAAGCTCATTCTTGAAACTAATAAGAGTCGTGCCTTTAGAAAATCGAAGTCAGTATGTCATCGAGCGGGACACCTTCGTTTGGAAGACCAAGGATTTCTGCTAGTAACACATCATTAAACTCGATATCGATCCCGCCAACACGAGTTCTTGTGGTAAAAGTGTCTAACACGAAGTTACAATAGAATAATCTAATGGGATTAGTAGCTATAGGGAATTGTAGGGTAGCAAAATGGTGTAACCCTAATGCCTCAAAGTAGGGACGGTGATCAGAAAATACAGTCCACTTAATCGGAGATCCTGTGCATATAGGGCGTATAGCAAAATCGGCATACCAAAGTAATGCTTGGTCGTGAGTTTTTAAGTAAAACTCATCCGACGTACCGTCATCCGATTGGACCTGAGAAAAGAGGAAATCCGTGTTCATCAGAAGATGATGCCTCTTCACTGGCATGGATCTTCTTCCTCTTGAAAGGATTGAATCCCTTAGGCATTCTTTCCCAAAACTAGAAACCCTAAAAAATTTGAAGTGAAGGAGAGAAGGAATTATACCTTCTGAGAATCAAGTATGCTGTAGAGGACGCGATTCTCTACACGAATCCAAATTTTTGATGGAAATCTCTACGTAGATTGGAAGATATGGAGTGGAGAAGAACTAGGGTTTGGGGTGTTTCGGTTGCTGCTACTGATGAGAATAGACGGGTTTGGAAGTGAAGAGAGGAGATGGACTCGGGTTCTGTTTAAAAAGCATACAGCACCAAACGAACTCTGGCCGAATGCGGACGAACTAGGGCCGAATTCGCCTAGGGTTCTTTTGAGTTTTTAAAAAAAAATGGGCCATGTCCTTTACATCAACTTATTTCAAATATTTAATTGAAAGTTTAGTAATTTTAAATTTTGAATAATATAATTAATATTATTTTATAAATTAATATTTTTTACTCAGCATCTGTTTCAGATTAGCTGTAGGAGTACTGTCCCAGCTAACGGAGGTTCATCGGGAACTCTTAAATACTGATTCGCTTCGACCGTAGTCGTGGTGACAGACAGACTCTTTTTAGGTTTGTCTCAAAAATAGTTATTGAGTATTGAATAAATTAATTAATAAAAAAAATTAATTAATATTATTGACGTCTAAAATTCCTAATTCTCGACGTAAATAATTGAAACGATCTTCCGCTAGAGGTTTTGTGAGTATGTCAGCCAATTGATTCTGTGTGTCAATGTATACAAGGTCTATATCTCCATTTTGTTGATGATCTCTAAGAAAGTGATGTCGAATCTCGATATGCTTAGTACGAGAATGACATACTGGATTCTTAGTCAAATTAATAGAACTAGTGTTATCACAAAAAATGGGTATGTCTGTAAAATACAATCCATAGTCTTCTAAAGTTTGCTTCATCCACAATATTTGTGCACAACAACGTCCTGCGGCGATATATTCAGCCTCGGTTGTTGATAATGCGAAATACTTTTGCTTTTTGCTAAACCAAGAGACTAGAACTTTTCCTAGGAAATGACATGTGCCGCTGATACTTTTTCTATCTACTTTGTATTTGACAAAATCAGCATCAGAATAACCGGTTAGGTCAAATGACGTAGTTTTGGGATACCATAAGCCGACAGAAGTGGTACCTTTAAGGTATCGGAAGATACGCTTAACTGCGCACAGATGTAATTTCTTAGGATTGCTTGAAAATGTGCACACAAGCAAATACTAAACATAATATCTGGTCGACTAGCAGTTAAGTACAGTAAGCTACCAATCATACCTCAATACTTACATATGTCGACGGATTTGTCTTGTTCATCAATATCAAGCTTGATTGAAGTCGCCATTAGAGTGCTAAGGGGTTTGACTGCTTCCAGGTCAAACTTCTTTAGTAGATCTTTTGTGTACTTTGCTTGATTTATGAACGTTCCATTGTTGGTTTATTTGATTTGCAGTCCGAGAAAGAATTTCTGCTCTCCTATTATGCTCATCTCAAACTCATTCTGCATACACTTTGAAAAGTCTTGACAAAGAGATTTATCAGTAGATCCAAAAATAATATCATCTACATAGACTTGAATCAAAAGAATATTGTTATTCAAAGATTTTATAAATATAGTGTCAACCTTTTCCTTTGAAAAACCATTGTCAAGTAGAAATGAGCTTAGACGATCGTACCAAGCACGAGGGGCTTGTTTTAAAACCGTATAAGGCTTTCTTCAACTTGAAAACATAATCAGGATTTTTGAAATCAGTAAAACCTGGAGGTTGAGCTACATAAACTTCTTCTTTTATAAAACCATTCAAAAATGCACTTTTAACGTCCATTTGAAACAACTTAAATTATAAAATATGCAAATGCACATAACATGCGAATGGATTCTAATTTGCAACTGGGGCATAAGTCTTATCGTAGTCGATACCTTCTTCTTGATTGTATCCTTGAGCTACGAGTCGAGCCTTATTACGAGTCACTAAACCATTCTCGTTCGTTAGTTTATTTCGAATACCCAACGGTGCCAATGACCGGATGATCAATGTGAAGAACAGATGGCAACTGAATAGAGTAAGTCTCAGATGCTCAGCACAGCTCAGTTTACATATGTCTAGACTCAATAAAATTGCAAAATACAGACTCAAAGATATGTTGCATTGCAGGAGCGAGCTGTCGTCTGGCTTGTACTGAATGTTGTCTTCATGTATCGTATTGAATTATCACAAGTATCATATAGTCAATTTTATCAATATTTGGTTGACTGTGATTTTGTGTCAACAATCTCCCCTATATTGATAATTGACAAAATGATAGTTGTATATTCAATATTCATACCTGGACACATTTAAGAGCAATGGCATAGCTCCCCCGAAATCAGTGCCGAGCTAGCAATAGCTCCCCTGTAAACATTACTTTGAATCCTGTTGGCCTGATAAAAAATATTCTCCCCAAAGCACAGATACAGATACAAAAGAATATAGAATATACCAAAATTTCTTCCCCTTTTGGCATTTAGCAAATAACCATAAACAATAAGAACTGGCAAGCACACCAAAAATAATAGATAAAACTGCATAGAAACTGATAAAACTACCGAATGTCTCAAGAGACACACATAATAATAGTCTAATACAACCAAAGTGCATAAAAGCAATTAATCCAAAATGCATAAAACATAAACTATGATCCCAGTAGCAGCAGCAAGTAGAAATCCATATCCATCATTGAGCTCGTGAAGGCCCAGCGTCGTCGGATGGATCAGTGAAGGAACGACGAGGGTCCACGAAGGCCGCATCCGGATCCAAGTAGCGGATAACCCAAGGGTCATCGATACGATATCCATCGCGAGCAGGGTCCCGCTCCATAGGAATAGGCATAGAAGGATGCGGGACATGGAGTACCGAATATCATGCAGTGAGTTGCTAACGGCACTCATCTGCAAGGTAGTCCGGTAGTCAAGCTGAGTCCAGCGATCATCCTCTAAGGTGAATCGATCGCGAGCATAGTCTGGAGTGACCCTAGAGTGGCAGGAGGAGGAGGAGGATCCTGTCCAAGAGGAGGGGCATCGGGCTCATCGTCTGAGTGCTCGGACACAACAGGTGAGCCAACTGCTGCCTGTAGCCGCCGTGCCTTAGAGAGAAGGCAGGGGCAGTAAGGAACTGGCACTCATCAAGGGGTACGCGAAAAGCACGGAAGAGCATAGGAAGATAAAGAGCATAAACCAAGGATCTTGGTTTCTTCCTAGCGTTAATCATCCAGTCCATCATGGTACATGGAAGATTAAAAGGAACATGAAAGTGGAGATGATATAAAGCCGAGATTTCAAAGTAGGTAACCTCATCGGTGGATCCCGCTTTGGGTAGAATAGTGTTAAAAATAATCCGATGAAGTTCATAAAAATAGGGATTGAGAAACTTGGCCAAAAGCTTGCGAGGACGTGTGTTAGGGGTACACAAGTTGTCCTTAAAGCTTTTGAGGAAAGACCCATCGGGAAATTGAAACGATCGAGCTTCAACAAGTTTTTCCCATGAGTTTGGCTCCTAGAGTTCAAGGTGTTCGGCAAGTCGAAATCATCGAAAGATATATCAATGCCCGCAACCCGTGAAAAAATATGTATCATCATGAGTTAGGTTGCAATAGAATATTTGAATAGCATTGCGATAGATAACCGAGTTGGTGGTGACAAGTTCATCAAGGCAAAGATCATGGAAAAGTGAATCATATTGAGAAAATATAGTAAAATTAATAGGATGACCCGCAAACACCGGACGTGTCCAAAATCACTAAACCAAGCATTTGAGGCATCAAGTGATATAAATATCCGTCGTCATACGTGTTGGGGTCGAGTGGACGAGGTGGGTTGAACAACGGATGAATGGGTGGTTGATTTGGTTGTTCAACGGGCGGTTCAACACGAGAAGGAGCATTCGAAGAGGACGCTCCCTCGGTTCGAAGTCTCTTCCCCTATTGAACAATCGTGGAGCCATAAAATAATAAAGACAATTGAGATAGAGAAAAGTGTTAAAATACCTCAATGTGATGATGAAATATGAAGGAGAATGGTGAGAGAAGCCTTCTCCTTGAGTTTTGAGAAGAGATATGCTCTAGGAAGGAAGAACTAGGGTTAGGGTTTGGAGAAAAATAGTTTGGAGAGGTGTAGAAGGTGGCAATGGAGGAGAGAGAAGAGGGGAACCGAATATTTGTGTAAGGGTTCGAATGGTCGGAATGGATGTGGGCCATTGGATCAAGTTTTGATCAGCGGCTGAGGCTGCTCCCGGTTCTGGAATAGCCAAGATTCGGCCCGAACTCTGGGTAGGACAGAGTTCGGCCCGAATTCCGGATTCTGTAACCAGAACAGAAATCAGGCTGTAAAAAAAATTAATTGAGTGAGAGAGGCCAGATAAGTAAGTACATATACAAGATTGAGAAAAACCCAAGTGGAAAATGACAGAAAGTTAACTTTGAAGCAAAGTGAAGTTGGAAAATCTGAATTTCAACATGTGATAAAAAATGAACCATGTAATAAATACGGATTTATGCCATAATTCAATATTTTGAAGCTGCCATGGGTTAGCTGCAGGGGCCGGATCCCAGCTAGCGGTAGTCTTGAGGACTAGTGCACCGTGTCGCTTAGGCTTTTACGCCTTGTTGTCAGAAGGACCCTTTCGGCTTGTACCCATAGCAATTTCATCATAAAAGAATCAAGACATACTCGATATTTATGCAGGTTATTTTAATGAATAACAGCTTCATCCAAAATTCCAAGTTCTCGACAAAGAAAATTGAAACGCTCTTCGGATAGTGGTTTTGTAAAGAAATCTGCTAGCTGATGATCAGTGTCAATAAATTCTAAGTTAATAGTACCATTTTGCTGATGATCACGCAAAAAGTGGTGACGTATTTCAATGTGTTTCGTGCGTGAGTGACATATAGGGTTCTTGGTGATATTTATAGCACTAGTGTTGTCACAAAAGATTGGAATGTGCATAAAAGATAAGTTGAAGTCTTCAAGGGTTTGCTTCATCCACAGAATTTGTGCACAACAACGCCCAGCTGCGATGTATTCAGCTTCTTTTGTGGATAGTGCGACAGAATTCTGCTTCTTGCTAAACCAAGAGACTAGAGCTTTTCCTAATAAATGACACGTGCCACTTGTACTTTTACGGTCGACCTTGCATCCGACGAAATCAGCATCAGAGTAACCAATAAGGTCAAATGATGTTGATTTGGATACCATAGGCCCACTGTAACCGTACCCTTAAGGTATCGAAAGATACGCTTAACAGCAGTCATGTGTGATTCCTTAGGATTAGCTTGATATCTAGCACACAGGCAAACGCTAAACATAATATCAGGGCGACTAGCAGTTAAATAAAGTAGACTGCCTATCATACCTCGATACTTACGTTGATCTACGGGTTTGCCGCTTTCATCTGGTTCTAGTTTAGTTGTAGTAGCCATTGGAGTGTTGATTGGTTTGACATTGTCAAGGTCGAATTTCTTCAGCATGTCCTTTGTATACTTTGACTGACAGATGAAAGTTCTATTTGACATTTGATTGACTTGCAGTCCAAGAAAGTAATTGAGCTCCCCCATCATGCTCATCTCAAACTCGGTTTGTATACACTTGGCAAAATCTTGACAGAGGGTTTCATCAGTAGAACCAAAAATAATATCATCTACGTAAATTTGTACTAAGAGAATAGTGTCTTTGAAAGATTTTATAAAAAATAGTGTCAAATTTCCCTTCAGAAAAACCTTTTTCAAGTAAGAAATTGCTTAGCCGTTCATACCAAGCTCTAGGGGCTTATTTGAGGCCATATAGCGCTTTCTTCAGCTTGAAAACATGGCCGAGAAATTTGTGATTTTCAAAACCAGGGGGTTGTTTTACAAAAACTTCCTTCTTAATAAATCCATTCAAGAAAGCACTTTTAACATCCATTTGAAATAATTTGAAATTTTGAAAATTAGCAAATGCACAAAGCATCCGAATGGATTCAATCTCGCAACAGGAGCATACGTCTCATCGTAGTCGATACCTACCTCTTGGTTGTATCCTTGGGCTACTAGACGAGCTTTGTTGCGTGTAACTGAACCATCTTCATTTACTTGTTTCTAAAAACCCATTTAGTACCAATAATCGAGTGATTTGTCGGCCTAGGACGAGTTCCCATACTTGGCTCCTCTCGAATTGGTTGAGTTCCTCTTGCATGGCTGAAATTCAAAATTCATCATTAAAAGCTTCTAAAATATTTTTGGCTCAATTTGTGAAATAAAGGCAGTACTAGCAATGGAGTCTCTTAATGATGATCTCGTAGTTGCTCCGCGTGAAACCTCACATATTACCAAATTTTCTGGATGTGACGGCTTGAAAGAGAATTTCTTTGGCAAGCCCTCTAGAGAATTGGTTTCGATAGTGGTATTCATTGGAGTAGAAGTTGATGGCTCAACATCATCATCAAGAGTAGCTACTGCACTGTTATCTTCATCAAAAGTCACATTGGTAGACTCTTCCACAATTAATGAGCGTTTGTTAAATACTCTATATCCCTTGCTCTTGGCAGCATAGCCAAGGAATATACCATCGTCAGCTTTGGTAACAAATTTGCCTAAGTTGTCTTTGGTGTTAAGGATAAAACATCTACAACCAAAAACTCTAAAATAAGAAACATTTGGGGTTCTTCCAAACCAAAGCTCATAGGGTGTTTTCTTCGTAACAGGACGAATAAGCACCATATTCAAAATATGGCACGCTGTGCTGACAGCTTCATCCCAAAAGTATTTCGAAAGTAAAAACTTATTCAACATGACTCTAGCCATATCGCCAAGAGTCCTATTCTTCCGCTCCACAACACCATTTTGTTAAGGAGTTCTTGGACAAGAAAACTCATGATCAAAACCATTGGAATCACAAAACTTTTCAAAAACAGTATTTTTGAATTCGCCTCCATGATCACTTCGGATTCGAGTGATCATGTAGCCTTTTTCGTTTTGAACTTTCTTAACAAAAATCTTGAAAACTGAAATAGCATCACTTTTATATGTAAGAAAAAAAATCCAAGTAAATCTAGAAAAGTCACCAACAATAATAAAGGCATAGAGTTTTCTACCAAGACTGGCTACTCTACTAGGGCCAAATAAATCCATATGAAGTAATTGCAAAGGTCTAGTAGTACTTACGGAGTTTATGGAATGAAATAGGACTTGGTTGCCTTATTCAATTCATATTCGGCACATACCGTGTCCTTTTTGAATGTGATGTCGGGAAAGCCTCTAACTAGCTTCTTAGTCGATAGCCTGGATATAGTATCCATATTGGCATGACCAAGACGTTGGTGCCACAGTAATCTTTCATCCTTGTGAGCATATAGACATCTACCTGCACTGTTAGTGTCTCTTGATAGATAGAAAATATAAATATTCCTCTCTTATCCCTTCAAAAGCGATGTCTCCCGTTGACCTATCATAAATAAAGCATTTATCTTGTCCAAAGTTAATGTCATATCCATGGTCAGCAAGATGACTAATGCTGAGCAGGTTATGCTTTAACTCGGTCACTAGGCAGACATCCTTTATTACGGGAGAAGGAGGATGTCCAATAATACTATTACCTATAATACCCTTTTAGGTTGTTGCCGAAGGATACATATCCTTCTCTCTTCATCGATAGTGATGCGAAAAGATTTGTTTCCGTCATATGCCGCGAGCATCCACTATCGAGAATCCACTTACTCTTAGTTGAGGAGGAAGGTCCACCTACATCAAGAGTAGATGTGACCTTTGGTACCCAAGTTCTTGAGGGTCCTGAAAAGTTAGTTTTCGAAAACCATGCATTATATTTCTATCTACTAATCTTCTAACTCTACATTGTGGTGAAATGTGTCCATGTAATCTACAATAAGTACAGATAGCATTCCTATTTATGCTAGGAGCATGTTGATGATGTCTATATGTAGAATGATGTGGAGTAGCATGGTGATGATATCTATATGTAGAGTGGTATGGAGTAGCATGTGATAATGTCTATATGTAGCATGGTAAGAGTGGTGTGGAGCATGATGATGACTATATGTGGCTGCAGGATGATGTTTATATCTATTAGCAGTATTATGGTGATTTTGTTTAGGTACAACATAGTGATGATTGTATCTATGTGTAGCATGATGATTATGTGTCATATGAGAATTATTTCTACGTGCATGTGGTTTGTGCTTTATGAAAGTGAGTGTACATATAAGCATGATTGCGTGCTGCAGGTGGATGGCGTGGTTGACTAGTATGAGTAGTGTCATGCTTTGTGTGTGTCTCATGTGATTGGGTTTGAGGTTGAGCAACCTGTTTTCCCAATCTAGTCTCTAATTTCTTAGAGACAGCCTGCAGTTCATCAATCTTAGCATTCAAACCATATATCTTAGTAATAGAAATCTTGTGTCTACTCTTTTCTTCAGCAAGCTCCGTGTTGAGTGTGGTGATTTCTTGTGTTTGTTGTTCAATACGTGCTTCGGCATCATGAAGGCTTAATTTAAGCTTAGACACCTCATTTGTGACTTCCGTGGGTGAAGTGTCTCTAATGTTATCAAGCAATAAAGAGAGTCTTTGAATTTCGACTTCATGACTTTTGATCTTTTCCTTGGCATGTTTATATTTACCAATGACTTTCTTGTGGTCATCAAGTAAATCGGTGAAAGCATCGCCAAATTCATCAAAAGTGAAATCATCAAGAGTTTCGTTTGATACCTTGTCGGACGTTGCCATTAGACACATATTTGTAGTATCTTGAGGAGAGTCCTTTTCTTCCTCAGTCACTAGCTTCGCTTTATGCCAAATGCTTGTGTTGGCATATTTCTTTGAGGAAGCCTTCTTGTATGGTTTCTCATAACGATTGCTCTTCTTTAAGAATGGACAGTCTTTTCGGACGTGTCCAGTCTTCTTGCAACCGTAGCATGTTGGCTCTTTTTCGTCATCTTCTTGTGGTTCCTTCTTTCTTCGATTGAAGCGAAGAAATTTCTTGAAGTTGCGACAATGAGAGCTTGATCATCACCTTCCGAGTTGTCGTCATCCATCTCTTCGGGGTCAGCCCTTCGTCGGTGAGCTTTGAGGGCGATCTCCTTAGCCTTAGGAGCAGGCTCTTCGAAGTCTTTGAGGTCAAGCTCATAAGTCATCAGCTTTCCCATCAAAGTCTCCATGGACATAATTGTGAGATCATTTCCTTCTATGATGGCTGTCACCTTAGGGTTCCAAATCTTTGGTAGCCCCTAAGTATCTTGCGGATCTTCTCGTGATTTGTATATTGTTTGCCGAGAGAAGACAAGGGGTTGATGATGTCGAGGAATCTTATAATCATTTGTGTGATCGTCTCATTTGGTTTCATCTTGAAAGTCTCATATTCTTGAGTGAGATGACTTATTTTTAATACTTTGACTTGGGTGTTCCTTCATGCGTCACTTCTAGAAGTCTCCATACTTCATGAGCGGTGGTGCATGTTGAGACCCTGTTGAACTCATTCCTGTCTATAGCGCAGAATAAAGATTAATAGCTCTCGCGTCTAGACTTGCCTGTTTCTTCTCCTCGTCAGAATATTTGCCATGTGGTTTCTCAACGAGATCACCATTGACAACTATCCTGGCGGGCTTTTTGTAACCATCGGTGACGATGGTCCACAGGTCGAAGTCTAACGACTTGAGATAAAAGCTCATCCTTGTTTTCCAATAGTGTAGTTCGTTCCATCAAATAGGGGAGGCTATGAGTGGACTGCCCTTCACCGTGATTGGAAATCATAGATTATGTGGTTGCCATGGATCAGCTCTAGGATGTTAGTCCTTGTAGAGAGAACAGAGCTCTGATACCAATTGAAGAACAGATGGCAACTCTAGAGGGGGTGAATAGAGTAAGTCTCAGATGCTCAGTACAGCTCAGTTTACATAAGTCTAGACTCAATAAAATTGTAAAATACAGACTCAAAGATATGTTACATTGCAAGAGCGAGCTGTCTGGCTTATACTGAATGTTGTCTTCATGTGTCGTATTGAATTATCACAAGTATCATATAGTCAATTTTATCAATATTTGGTTGACTGTGATTTTGTGTCAACACAATGGGCTTGGGAACAAGTTTCCAAACTTGATTCCGTTCGAATTGGTTTAATTTCTCTTGCATAGCATCTAACCAAAATTATCACTACATGCTTCTTCAATATTTTTGGGTTCAAGCTGTGAAATAAAAGCAACACAAGAAGCTATATCTTTATTAGAGGAACGAGTACTTACACCCTTGGTAATATCACCAATTACCAAGTCCTTTGGATGATCTGCCAAAAATCTCATCTCTTTTGCGTATCCTCAAGATTGCTGGTTCCGACTTCTTTGCTTGAAAGTTCTGCATCTTGTGTGAAGGTTTCGCAGTAGCTGTACTTGGTGTAATCATGTCTTCATTGTCGTCATCGTCTAATGTTGATTTTATTCATCAAACTTGACATTAATTGATTTTTCGATGATCATGTTTCTCTTGTTGAAGACTCTGTACCACCCTTTGCTCTTTGCTGCATAACCTAAAAATATACCTTCATTGGCCTTTTTATCAAATTTACTCAGATTGTCTTTAGTATTAAGAATAAAGCATTTACAACCAAAAATCTTAAAATAAGAAACAGTGGGTGTTCTATAAAATCATAGTTCATAGGAAGTCTTCTTCGATATAGGTCGAATTAGAACCCTATTTAGAATATAGCACGCTGTATTGACAGCTTCAGCCCAAAAGTATCTAGGTAAAATAAACTGGTTCAACATTACTGTAGCCATTTCAGATAGAGTCCTGTTCTACATTCCACAACTCTATTTTGTTGTGGAGTCCTAGGACAAGAAAATTCATGCAAATAACCGTGTGTGTCACAGAATTGCTTGAACTCTGCATTCTCAAATTCGCCTCCATGATCACTACGAATGCGAGTAATCATGAAACCTTTTTCATTCTGTACTTTCTTACAAAAGGTGACGAATTCTGACAAAGCATCGTTCTTGCGTGCAAAAAAATATACCCATGTATATCTAAAAAATCATCTACAATGACAAATGCATATAACTTACCACCTAGACTAGCAATTCTACTTGGTCCAAATAAGTCCATATACAACAATTGTAGAGGTCTAGTGGTACTTACAGCATTCTTGAATTTAAAGGCAGATCGGATAGTTTCATTCTTTTCACATTCACTGCATACCTTATACTTCTTGAAAGATATGTCCGGTAAGCCGCGTACCAACTTCTTTATAGATAGTTTTAAAATTGTGTCCATGTTTGCATGATCGAGTCTCATAGGCCATAGTTGACTCTCAATGCTTTGGCCATCAAACATCTACCTGCTTTGTTAGCATCTTCTAACAAAGAAAACATATATGTTGTCTTTCCTGATACCTTCAAAGATAGTACTACCAGTTGAACTATCAACTATAGTACATTTATCTTTGACGAAGTTAATGCCATAACCGTGATCAGCTAAATGGCTTATGCTGAGCATATTATGTTTTAACTCGGTAACTAGATAGACATCTTTTATCATATGATAGAGAGCCTTACCAATGTCACCGATACCGATTATGTACCCTCTTAAATTATTACCGAAGGAGACGTATCCTTCTTTATTCTTCTTCGACAGTGTTGCAATAATGAAGCATCACCGGTCATGTGCCATGAGCAACCGCTATCGAGGATCCATTTGCTTCTAGCATGTGAAGGACGTTCCACCTACAAAACAATTTGCAGATGAAACTCTTGGTACCAATTTCTTGTAGGGTCCTGACAGATTAGTTTTTGGTATCCATGCATAAATTTAAATCTACTAACTTTCTGATTCTACATACAGAGGATATATGACCAATGAGGCCACAATAATAACATTTTGCATGTTGAGTGTTGAAAGTTGTGTGAGGTGCATGATTGGTAGGTTTCGATTTTCTAGTATAGAAAAATACATGCCTATTAGTCTTCTTGGGCATAGATTTGGTATGGTTTGGTCTGATAGTGTTTGGTTTGGGTGTGTTCCGATGATTCGGTAATTGACACGTGTTAGAATAAGAAGCAGCAACTTCAGGCCATTTTTCTAAACTAATTTTCAACTTTTTCTAGGTGTCATATAATCTAGTGCTGTCAGATGTAAGTTTTTCTATTCTAACTTGTGCACACTGAAGACTCTTTCTCTCCTTAGATAGGTCTTCCTTTAGCTGGATGATAGTTTGTTCTTTTTCTTCGGATAACTTAATAGTCTCGTGTAACAACAGCTTAATAGATGAAAGCTCACCAGACTCAATAGAAGAGTCATTATTTCTAACATCAGCTAATTGGTCGATAAGTCTTCCTATCTCACCTTTGTACTCTTTGAGTACCTTCTTAGAGGTTTTATATTTACTACGCAGTTTTCTGTAATCATTTAACAGGTCACTGAAAGCCTCTCCTAGTTGCTCAAAGGTGAAATCATCGTAAGGATCAAACAGAGGATTAGTAATTACCTGATCGCAAGCCATCAAGCATACATTTGCAGTGTCATCTAATTGTTCGCCTTCTGAATCGCTGGCTTCGCTTTCATGCCATATGCTTGTACTGACGTACTTCCTTGATGTAGAACTCTTTAGGTAGCCTTTGTCATATTTGCTGCTTTTTCTTGTTGATGATGATGTTGTTGGACAATCTTTCTTTGTATGTCCTTTCTTCTTACATCCGTAGCAAATAGGATCATTCTCGTTGTTCTTGTTGTTGCTATCTTTTGTTCTTCTGTTGAATCTCATGAACTTCTTGAATTTTTTACCAGAAGAGCTTGATCTTCAGAGTCAGAGTCGATGTCGTCAGAATCATCTTCGACAGTTCTTCTATGTTGAGCCTTGAGAGCGATCGACTTTTCTGACTTCTCCTTTGGTGTAGCATCTTCAAAGTCTTGAAGTTCTAACTCGTGAGTGAGTAACTTACCCATGAGTGTTTTCAGAGACATTGTTGAGAGGTCGTTTCCTTCAATGATTGCTGTAGCCTTTGGAATCCAGTTCTTTGTGAGAGCTCGTAGAAGTTTGCGAATCTTCTCATGGTTACTGTATTCCTTGCCTAATGAAGAAAAAGATTTACAATATCCAAGAATCTCGTAAACATCTGAGTGACTGATTCACTTTTCTTCATTTTAAACGCCTTGTACTCTTGAGTAAGTCTGCTGATCTTTGACTCCCTGACTTGTGTTGTTCCTTCGTGGGTTACTTCGAGAAGTTTTCATACTTCATTTGATGTTGTGGAAGTCGACACCCTGTTGATCAATTCAGTTCTGTCTAAAGCACAAAATAAAGCGTTAATAGCACGTGCGTCAAGACTAGCCTTTTTCTTTCCATCCGTCGTATATTTATCATGGAGTTTTTCAACTAAAACTCCATCAACATTAATACGAGGAGACTTTTTGTAGCCATCAATAACTATATACCATAAGTCAAAATTAAGAGATTTTAAGAAAAAACTCATCCGTGTTTTCCAATAAGTGTAGTTTGTGCCGTCAAACAGTGGAGGTCTGTTTGTGGCTTGGCCTTCACTTGTGAATTTCACAGTTTTCATGTATAATGTTGTGATCTATATAACAATTGAATATAACTGCAGTTTTTCCTTGTTTTACCTGTATAACCCGCTCTGATACCAATTGTAGGAACGAAATCGTAAAGCAGAATACTCTAGAGGGGGGTGAATAGAGTAGGCAGCGGAATATTGCTAATTAAAACTTGTTAGCAGTTAGATCACAGAAATAATGATAATCACAAAGTAATAACTGTAAAGAAAAAGTGATCAGAAGGCAAACGCAAACACAGAGATTTATACTGATTTTTCTCTTATGAGGACTAGTCCAGTCGGAAGAACTCTAGCTTCCAGTTGAATCCACTATTGGAAAATCTCGCAAATTTTCATACGAAGTCCTAGCAACTTCTACAGACGCGAGCTTTGATACGAAGAACTCGACCAACTTCAATTTTGAAGAGTCTTTCTTCAATCAAGCCTCTGATTACAATTTCTCTGAAATCATTTAGACCGCATCGTACCGACAAATTGACTAGAGAATTGTAACTGGCTTGGAATTTGAAAATGAAAGCTTTTTGAAAACTCTTTGGAAGAAACGTAAGCTTTAGAAGAGAGAAGATGAAAGTGAATGAGTGTGTTGAAATGATCAGAATTCCTCTCTATTTATAGTTTTTCAAAGACATAACTCTGACAGAATTCGGACAGAATTCGAACAGAACTCTTTCTAACAAACCGCAATTGATGGGAGACCAAGTTCAAAATCCAACGTTCAAATCACGTTCACCTTGGCCGAACTCTGTCCGAGTTCTGTCAGGGTTTGGTCAGGTTTATTTTGTGAAAAATGTTTTTGGCTTTTTGAAAATCCTTCAGAAGGTTTTTGTAAAAGTAGATGTTTTAAAAAAAAACGTAGGTCATTTTAAAAATGATAGGCCAATTTTGAAAAACGATTTCGGATAGCCTATTTGCCAGTACGACTTGATGTAAAATGTATTCCTAGACTCAATAAAAAAAATTACATTGCTTAAGGAAATACAATCTTGAGTGGCAAACAGAGCTTCGGTCTTGAACTGAGTAGATATTCAATCTTGATCAGTGTCCAAAACGTCTTTAGTAAACATCTGAATAGTTTTGTATATCGTGACAGAGTTTGATCAATTATTAAAATCAGGTTTGACCATGACCAATGGGCCAACAGTCTTTTCTGTACTCAAGGCCGGCCCATGGGTTGGGTTGCCCTATCCGGAACTAGTTTTGGTTGCCTCTTAATAACACTTATTGTAGGTTGATCTTGGAGGATCACTAGTGAATCCGACCTCTTACGGGGTCAAGCTGAGCCTGAGGTTTGCCTCAAGCAGGGGGTTGTCCAAGACTAAAATTTTGTCTGGCTTACCCCTGGGACGGCCATGTCAGTACTGACAGTTCAAACAGGCTATACATTAATTTCAACATGAAGAGATTAAACTTCTCCATTTTATTTTTTGTCTTTAGCTTCATATATGGGAGATTAAGAGAAAATACACTATGGCCTCGTTTGGTTCGCGGAATGGAAGGGAAAGGAAATCAATTCCTTGTCATTTCCTTTCCTTTGGGAAACTTTAATTCGTATTGATTTTCCTTTCCGATGTTTGGCAATGCCAAGGAATTTGGAAAGGAAAGTGAATACTTCAATGTGGGAAAGTGATTCCTTCCTTGGATGGATGGAATTACTTTCCCCCCTAATTTCCCTTCCATTGGGAATCACTTTCCTTTCCTCCTCAATTTCTTGGACGTCCAAACATAGGAAAGTAATCACTTTCCTTTCCCAACCGGGAGATTCTGCCAACCAAACGAGGCCTATATGTTCCATTACGTTACATAGCTTTGAACATGTCAAGGCAACTCTCAGTGTTGAGACCCTGGCTCCAGAACTTCGCATAGTATTCCGCGTAGCTGTAGCTCCGATAAAGTGCTGGGTGTGACGCGCCGACAAGCGACTCCGGCGGCTTGATCACTGCATCCGGGGATGGGCTGTAGAATGTAGGGATTGAGATCCTTTCGGTAGTACTGTTCACGATAGCCCTATGGAGAATACTTTTGTAACGACCGTTGCTCAGAACCTGAGATGAACGAAAGGGTTAATATGTGAAAGTTAGTAATATTAATCTGTCCTACAAAATGACTTCAGTCCGAGCTCTCTAGCCTAGTGGTATATAGCGCACCCGGAGGACCGGCACGGAATTCGAGTCCCCCAATTGTGTGTGTGAGTAGAATTTCAAATAAAAAAAAAAAAATGACTTCATGTGGAGGACATGATAAACGTTTGTTATGCTGTCTTTTTTCTGCGTGGACAATTATCGTGCATCATAGGGGCTGCATACAGCTTGTAACTTGGCGTGATAAACTGAAAGTAAAACTGCACAAAATTGAGATATTATATCTATATATATTATAT